>JARHVA010006769.1:272500-315000 GCA_037957365.1 Torreya grandis
TTTAGATTTTTCCTTATACTTTCCATTTGCATATAATAATCTTTCAAAACATTAGGACTAGTAACAATCCTATTTTTTAAACTTTCTCAGCCAAATGGAATTCAACACTTGCATCCATATAAAGCTTTAAAAGGATACACTTTAATAATTGAATGTTAAATGTTATTATAAGAAAAATCAATAAGTGTATATAATCTTCCCATTTACTTTATTGATCCATCACATACATTCTTAACATGTCTTCCACAATTTGATTTAATCTTTCTATCTAACCATCCATTTCCAGATCATAAGATGAACTAAAATTCAATCTTTTACCAAAAATGGCAGTCAAATTTTTATAAAACCTTGAAGTAAAATGTTTATCTCTATTTGAAATAATAATTAAATATAAGGAAATCATAGCCCACTTACCTTGATATACACCTTCAGGGTAGAATAATTGTCTTGGATGACAATGTTTAGCTTTCACATGTTGACATTTTAAAAATTTTGACACAAAGTCAACAGCTTCATGTTTCATTCCAAGCCAATAATAAAACATTTTCAATTTTTGGGTCATCTTTCTAACACCTAAATTATCAAAATTATGTGCTTCATACACTTCTTTTCAAAAAATATTCCTTAAGTAACAAGACTTGTGTACTTAAATTTTGTTTTTATGTCTAATGAAACCATCAAAATAAATAGAAAAGTTATAATTTTTTTTTCAAAAGGCTTATCAGCCAAATTTGTACTTACATCTAGGAAAAACATACTATAATTCTATTATTCTAATATTTCAATTATGATATTATTATGTTAAATAAATAAGGTAGAAAGATACATGTGTCATTTCAGTGAATCAACAACATGATTCTCCTTACCTTTCACATATGAGATATTCATATCAAAATTACTTAAAAATTCCAACCATTTATACTGGCATGAATTAAGATCATCCTAGAAAAATAGCTATTCTAGGCTTAGATGATCATATTTTACCATAAAATGCTTACCTAGTAAAAAGTGTTTCCATTGCTTCAAAGCATGAAAAATGATAGAAAGTTCAAGGTCATTAGTATTGTAATTGTTTTCATGGTCCTATAGTTTTCATGATTCTTAAGCCATAATAGAACCATCCTAAGTTAGCATGCCATCCAAGCCTTCTTATCATACATCAACCCATATTTCAAAATTTTCATTCAGATTTGGTACAATAATTATTGTTTCTAAATTCAAATCATTAATCAAGTAAAGATTGTTCACATTTCGAATCCCACACAATCTTCTTACTCTTGCACTATAATAAATTTATTGGGTTAGATAATTTAGAAAAAAATCAACAAATATTCTATAATAATGAGCCAGTCCCATAAAATTACATACTTCATCTAAGTTTTGAAGAGCAAGCCACTCTTGAATAAATTTAATCTTTGCTAGATCAATAAAAATACCAGCCTTAGATATAATATGACCCAAATAGTGGATCTTAGATTGAAATAAATCCCATTTAGATAGTTTACCAAACAATTTATGTTTCCTTAGACTTTGTATCACTAAGTGTAAATACTATTCATGTTTAGATACGTTATTATAATAGATCAGTATATCATCAAGGAATTCCAGAACAAACTTGTTTATAAAATATTTGAACACACTATTCATTAAGTTCATAAATGTAGTAGGTGCATTATTAAAACAAAAATGTATTATCATAAATCGTATTTTTCTTACCTAGTTTTGAAATTAGTCTTATGTATGCATTCTTCCTTGATTCTCATCTAGTGATATCCTAATCTCAAGTATATCTTCAAAAGGATAGTTGCATCCTTAATTTTATCAAATAAATAATCTATCCTTGATAAAGTATAATGATTATTAATGGTAATAATGTTAATTATGTGATAGTCAACCCACAATCACAAGGTTTCATCCTTCTTTTCACAAAGATAATTGGTCCACCCTAGGGTGACACAATTGGCCTAATACTACAATTTTATAGAAATTGTTATATTTGATATTTCATTTCCTAAAAATATTCTATATTCATATTATAAGTTGATTTAGATGTAGGGGTTACCCCTAGAATTATATCAATAGAAAAATCAAATTCACATTTAGGAAGTAAACTAGACAATTTATCTGGAATAACATCAAAATATTATTCTAAAAATAGATATACTTTAAATGTCAATTTTGTTACAAGTGAAATTTAATGCATCTAAAAAACATATAATTTACAACCTCTATACATTTATTTCTTCAATTGTAAAGCTAACAAATTTGCATACTTTTGATTTCAACAAACCTTGAATTTACATAGGTTTCCTTAAATCATTTCAACAATATATCAATTTACTACAATAGTTAAATTTTTTTATGATACTTCAACCAATCCATGTCTAAACTAATATCAAAATATCCAAGAGGATCTACAAATAAATCAACTTGGGTCTTAAAATTTTCTAAGTCTAAAATTACACTCTCAAGACACTTAGTAACCATTATTATTTTACCTGAGCTAAACTCAACATCCCAACCATCCTTCCAAGTCACTATATTCAACCTATAGAATGTTACTAACTTAGGATCCATAAAAATATCAATTCATCCTAAATCAAACAAAATTTAAACATAAAAATAATTTATTTTACCTTTGGTTTTAATAGAATTTGTTTAGAAATCCACATTTCTATTATCCATAGCTACATACACTTTATGATTAGTTGATTACCCTATTTTTAGTTTAGGTAAATATTTATGGTAGTGGTTATCACTAGGTTCTTAGCATATTAAATTCCTTTACAACATCACCAAAATGGTAATTACTCTAGTAGCAGGCACATTTTGACTACTTTGGGTTAGATTTCTTTTTAAAATAGCAAACTTAGAAGAATCCAGATTCTTAAATTTTTTATTTCATCCTTAAAATTTATTGAAACCACTTGTACTCATGGTAAATATATGGTTTGAGTCATATTTAGTAAAATTATTAGGAGGAGACATATTTTTATTCTTAGATTGTTGCCTATTGTGTTTAAAATATTATCTTCCCTTTTGACAAACATTCTCTTTCTCTTCTGCCCTATGAGTAGATTTGATAGTCGTAGTTAGAGTATTAGGATTTTTCATATTCAAATTATGCATCAATATATATATTTCAAACCCAACTTAAAGTTAGTGACTTTAGTTTCTTCATTATGCATGTAGTTAACATGTCATAACATATTAAAAATATTTGTTTTCATACTCAGTCATAGTCATATTATCTTATTTCAATAGATAAAATTTAGTGATTCTAAATTCCTTAAATTTGGAACTAAAATACCTCTTCTTTAACTGCCTTTCAAAATTAGGCTAGGTAAGAGTCATTGGATAGTAACCCTATAGATCATAAATATGGTTCTATATACACATAATATTTTTAAACTTCAATCAATTATTTATCCTTTCTCTCTTGCAAGAATTCATTGAGTCTCAATATCTTTAAGGGCACACCCTAAGGGGTGCATTAGGAAATGGGTGGGAAGTCCATTAGTGATTCATAAGATTTTTATCCCTATACTACCACTTGTTATCTACACAACAATTTTATAAAAATAACTTGCTAAGATTTTCCTCCTCTTTTGCACCCTCTTCTAGTCATTTTCCACTTTAATTAGCCCTTCCCTAAGCCTAAAACCCTTTTCAATGGTTTATGTTACATTTTTGTCCCCATCAACCTCATACTCTATTTTATAAAACTCATTTAGGGTCTAGGTTGGTCCTTGGCTGATTTATACTAGGACCTTATTTGTTTCTTTATCAATAATGATAGAAAGTCAATTGGCCTGACCCTATTGGCTAAAATTTTAGAAAGGTTTAGGTTAGATTCAACTATATATACACACTTATTTAATCATTTATTATGGAAGATGAAAAGAAGAATATTATATTGGGTATCTACTTATCTTACATTCTAATTAAAGAGCATAGCTTAGAGTTTCAATACTTTCTTTGAAAATATGGATCTTGTCTTATGGACAAGTATTTTGGATGAATAGAGAAGTTTTGTAGCCTAGAGCTTACCTGTTCTTATTATCCATACATATTACAACAACCTATTTATAAACACCTTGGTTAAGGGAGAGATTGAGGCTAAATGATTTCATCTTAAAAGGTAAGTATTCCCATATTTATTCCTCATTTGTAAGAGTAGATAGGTTAGCATTTGTACTTCTCTCCCATGCATTAGGATTTAGTATACATTGACTTGAGTATAAATATTATATTCATGTTTAATTTTTATGTTTATTTACCCCACATTATGCCACAATATTTGTTGAGCACTAGAATAGATTATAATTTCCTTGTCATCTACTTTTATGAATATGGAAACATAGAACCTAGCTAGGGTTATTGCATTGTGTTGCTTGACTAAAGGCTTTATAACCCTCTCTAGTGATGTTATTGTTGTAAGGTATCTCTTGATTAGGTTTAGAGGATCCATCTTTGTCATGACCTTGAATATCTAATATATCCATAATTAAAAGTGTAAGTAGGATTTATGTTCTCTGAGCTAGGATTGATTAATAGATCAGTTGCATATCCCTTTGCATACATTTTGATGAACCCATTGTGAAATAAAACCCTTTTAGGTTTTGTTTCACACCATCATTTTGTCATCATATTATATTTTTCTATATTTTTAGTATTATATCTAACAAGTAAGTATAGTTATAACATTTTATTCATAGTTTTAACACACAGTTGCTCCAAAATGATGGTATTCTATTTATGTAGGTCTTTGCCAAATATAGGTTACTAGATCAATTATTTTAGCATAATATTATTATTTATCTCCAAATTCATTTAAATATTCAAACTAGTCAACTCTGTCTTCTATTCTCTTCTATCAACATAAAGGTCTATAAACATAGCTGAACTAGTCGACTTTGTTTACTACTTTTTCTTTAGCATACAAGGTTTTACAAAAATTTTCGATACTATTGACTCAGTTAGTAGAATTTTTAAATATAATTTGAAAATCACAACATAAAAATATGTAATCTACAACATCTTTGATCCCATCAAGGTTCATTTATTTCTCTCTTTGTCATTTCAAATCTTCCTTTAGTACTATTTTTCTCATGTTTGTAGTCTATAAAATTGCATCCCAATAATAAATTAGGTCAATATATTTGACACAATTTTGTAGTCTATCTTCCATCTAGAATACATAGTTGACCTATTTGACTTTGTTATTATAGATCTTGCTTCTATATATCAACAATGACCTAGTTGACTCTATTTTACACTATTTTCATATAGTGCCACCTAAACTGACTTTATACTTTTCTCAATCAAGGAATGAACCTCTATTTGATAGTAATTAATTTACTTTTCCTTTTTAATTATTTAAATTCTTAGAGTAACTCACATAGATTAAATATGTGATTTTTCAAATCACCATTTTAGTCACACTGTCTTTCTCTTTTTCACACACTACCAAACCACTTTCATTCAAAAAATATTAAACCATTTATCTTCCCAAGGTCTACCTACTTGGATTTAATCACCAAGGAAGAAGCTGAATTGGTTTTTTGGCCAAGGATAAACAAGTGGCTAATGGTATATATTACCAAAACACTTGACACCCTTATCTTTATGGGATTATGAAGTAAGTGGGTAGGCCCCAATACTAATCTAGTACCATTGCCAATATAGATCCATTTTAGCCTAAACATTCTTAAACCAACCTTAGATTGCTTTTTAGTTCCATATTTCTTCTAGCTTACCTATCACATTAAAAATAAACTTTATTATAACATAATAACACTTAATATGGCCAATTAGTTAGAATTTAATTTCTAGTTACTATTTGGTCTTTGATCATTTAATTTGTATTATAATTTGTGCATTTCCTAGTATTGGTACAAGGTTTGTGTCATGTGTTCTAATTGGATCAGCCACCTTGATCCAATTTATTATGTACTTAATTTCATTATACTTCTAAATTATCTTATAAAATTTTCCTCCATTTTAGAACACTATCATTTTGGTTGATAGAATCCCTTATAGACTATTTATCCTTCCTACCTATAGTACATAGTCAACTTGTTTGACTATGTATCCTTATCTTCCTATTTAATTCCTTATTCAATAGTACATAGTTGACCTCCAAGATTGCATATCCTTATATTTTTGCTTAATTCCTTGTTAAATATTACACATTTGACCTACATGATTTTGTATCCTTATCTTTCTATTCAATTCCATGGTTTATAGAACATATTTGACTAGTTTGATTCTATATCCTATTTTCTAAATTTATCCTTAAATCACCCCTTTTATCATCATGAACTTATTATTTAAGGACAACATATAGTTTAATCCAATATAGATGATTAGAATTACCAATCCCAATAGGTTTCCATAAAAATATCTTGTGGATCTTATTTTAGATGAAAGCAATGTGCATGCAGCCACTCGCACTACCAATTATGAGACTGTTCCTCATTCATCATCAGTTCATAATCCTCTCTTATCCTTAGAATATGATCCTAATTTAGAGTAAATAAATTAAATTATTTTATTCATTAACAAATATCCTCAACATAGAGGAAAATACCCTTAAACTATTTACAATCTCATGATACGTGGTCAAGTAGAAGAACCCCATTCACCCTCCCCTAAATTCTCTCATGGATTTGGGGGTGACTCCTTTTCTTCTCAACCAATTCCTTTTAACTTGAATCCTTCTAATATTATGACCTCTTCTTATTTTATTTTATAAACCTCCATGCCAAGTATCTCCACTAAAATGGTAGGTTCAACATCCAGTGGGCATTTTCCATGGCCTCTCCTCCTCAACCAAGCCACTAGTGCATCATTTTCCACCAATTCTAATCATGCCACTAGTGCTTATTTTTCTTCTAATGCCTAAAATTACACTAGTGAATCTTTTTATACACATGAAAATCATGATACTAGTGCTTCCTTTTATACCAATGCTTCTCACGATACTAGTGTCACGCATGCCACTACTCATAGTACAACCCAAGCCACTAATATTAATGCCAATGCTTTGAATGCCACATAAATTAGTCAAACTATTTCTCAAAAACATCAAATATTTTTGTAAAATCTTAATCAAATGAATCTTTTTCAAATAAATTATGCCAATCAAGTGATGCAAATGAAAAATCATCTCATTCACCATCAAAATCAACCTCAACAAGTTCCATGGGGAGTGTAAAATCAAAATTCCCCCCACCCCCCTTAGGGAGTCACATGGTTACCTCATTCCATAACCACCCTTTATTAAAAAAATAATCAAAAATATCTAAAATGAACCTCTTATACCTAAAATTACCAATATCAACATAGGAGTTATCACACCTACCATTAGTTATAATGGGTCAACCAATCCTACCTTACATTTAAAAACATTTGGTAATCTCTACAAAGATTGGTTCAAACTTAAATTTTTTATTTCTATTGATATATTAGTGAAAAAACTCTTTGAATACACATTATATTGGTACAATAAACTCAAATCCCATTTTATAACTAGCTTAGAAGATCTATTTAACTCTTTTATAAAAGAGTTTCAAACTAGTGATCTCCTTGAGAATATATTGGCTCACTTTATCAATTGTAAGCAACTTGAAATTGAAACCACACAAGATTTCATAAAATGATGGATGAACTTGACTAATAAGTGTGAGCATAACATGTAGGATGATAATCTATTTCATATATTCACTAATTATCTTTATCCCAAGTTTTAATATTGGGTTAGGATTCTCTCTCCAAGAATTTTGGAAGAAGCCCTCAACCAAGATAAATGCCAAGATTTTCTCATGAATCAATTTAAACCAATATAACCTCCCATAGGTAATTTCATGCTCATCAAAAATAGAAAACATCATGCTACCAATGATGGTTTCACCGATTCTTATGAAACCATTTATAATATTCAAGGCATCACTCCCAACCATGTTGTGTAACATGTTCCCCCTCTAAACAACATATGTAATCCTTAATTATATCAAAGAATAAAAATTAATGTTCATATGCCATTATAATTATCCAAGACTAAAAATCATCTAAAAAGGCCTCTACCATGAGATATTGACCCCACTCATCCTATGAAATCATGGTATGATCAAAATAATTTTTTTGGTTTCGTGTAAGTTGGGGCCACTCTCCCAAGAATTTTAGACAATTGCATCATATAGATATGGATTTTAGTCTTGGATCACAATTTGATCATGATTAAATTAATTATAAACACCAAAAATCATACTATATAACATTTAAATATCATGAAACATAAAACAAAAATCAATCTTTGAACTAGGCTAATGCTTATCTTGACATCTACAAATATTCTCTTCCTAATCATCAAGATAGAAATGATAAGCCTACTCCTTCCAAAAATAATTTTGAAAGTCATATAAAATAAATTCTTAAATAAAATGTGGTAAATATGACTAATATTCAAATGGAATTCGCTTTAATTGATTCTAATCTAACCCTCATGTACCAAACCTCCCAAGCATTTAGTGTTATCCAATATTCATCCCCATCTCATCTAGCAGAGTTGGGGAAAGAAGATATTTTCTCTTTCTAAGAACCACTTCAAACACCTCAATTGGATAATACCTATCATACTATTTCTATAAATACCCCAACATCTACACCCATCAACAACATTTATCAACCTTCTAATAACATTTCTTTAAATCAATCACAATATATATCTAAATAAACTATCCCATCATCGAAACACAATCAACTAATTTATCCTTAAACTAAATTGACCACATCATATCAATGCAAGTTTGAATTCACTTGTCATCCTCCTTCCCAAGAGATCCTACAATATTACATGCCTATATTTAGTATTCACTACATGGGTTATGATTAATGGGAACCCATCATGGAATTTATAATCTCCTATCTCAAATACCCTTTCTTGAAATCATGATAACTTCCCCACATCATATCAACCATCTCATGAAATTATTATTCAAAATGAACATCCCTCATCCTCCCCTAGTATGATTTGAATCAACCTTATCTATGTTTGAAGATAGTATCATACAAAAATGCAAAGAAATGTCTATACACATTGATGAAACAATGGATACTTCTCATTCCCTAAAATTTCCTATTGCATCCATGATTCCAGATGAGATATTTAGTCCACATAGATGATCATCCACTATTTATTAGCATTAAAATTAGTGAATTCCAATTCAATCATACTTTGATTGATGAGGGTTCCAGCTTATGTATCCTCCCTTGACTTCATTAAAAATCTTGGATATTCTAAGTTTAATCTCAAGTCTACATGCAATACATGCCAAAGTTATGATAGAAGATAAATGTCTGATTTAGGTTGCATTTGGCTTCCCATTACCATCCCTCCTATCACTATTCAAGTGAAGGTTATGATATTTAACTTTACCCTTTCCTATAATTTTTTTTGGGTAGGCATTGGACTCATCACATGAGGGTTGTCACCTCTTCTCTAGCCAATGTGTAAATTTTACCCATAATGGTGCTATCTATAAGATTCATGGAGACACAAATCCTAAGAATTTTGAGAAATTTCAAGAACATAATATATTAAAAATTCCAACCCTTGAACCTTTACCTAGTGTCCCATTCATGGAATCTCAACATTTCAAATATCCTATCAACTCCACCTAATGTTATCATGGTCACCCCAAACACATCAAGAACATACCACATAACCTATTATATTCTAATTATGATGAGACAAATGAGATCAGACTCAAGATAAAAACTATGGATCTTTCCCCTTATCTCATGACCTATGTTCCATTTTCCTCAAATCCATGTTCCCATCAACCACCTATTGATAATATACCCATGGTATTAACCATAACTTAGCATTTTATTCATAATGCAACTTATGGTGATAATATCATACCTACATGTAACATATACCTTCATATACTTGTTTATGATGATGGTTATACTTTAGATGATCCATTTCTAGGAGGACTTTTTGAGGCTAGAGATGTCAAGATTATTAGATAACATACTTCTTTGTTTCAACTTTTCCATTCATCTTATCATATTCCTTCTTCCATAGTTATTAATTAGAGTATTATTTCTCTTTTTTTAGGGTAGATATGGAGAGATTGCATGATACATCTCAAATTTTGTAGAAACTCTTAGGATCATGCTCATGGATCATGATATGCCTAGTCCTTGTCATTTTTATAGATACTAGGATCCCTATAGTTTTCTTCCCATATAGATGTTGTCTACTCATCTTAAAACTTATGTATGTTCCACTTCTCACTCAGCTGAGCCTAGTCTAGTTCCTACTCCCACCCTACCTTTAACTAAGCCTCATTCTATATCCAACTCTACTTCTCATTTATATGAGTCTCACCTAGTTTCTCCACTATCCATGCCTCCCCTTGGCGATGGCCTTATTCCTTTTTTTTAGCTTGACCCCTTGCTTGCCTAATGGGTGAGTCACCCTTACTATGATATTCATAGAATTACTAGTCATTAGACTAGATATTGGTAATTATACTAGCCTTATTTAGCTTCTACCTCTACTTATTCTATTAATAGAACCCCAAAGTCTACTAACAAGCATATCTATTTCCTCCACAATATAGATGATCATTCTTCTACCAATTGTCAAAATCTTTAGCAATATATTGACACATTGCATCATATCCTTCCCTAGCCTAAATACAAGGCTATACCTCATCCCAAGTTGTTAATTTAGTATATTCTAAAATATGGAGAGGTATATTATCTTTGTCACTAATGTGGTATTCTTAACACTAATCATTTCCATATCCTCCAATAGAATCTTCATGATCACCTTATGACCATTTTTTCACCCACATTTCTCCTCCCATAGGTCACCCACATAAGAAGTCTCCTCCTTCTTCACCTATGGCTCTTGAGCCACTTACATCTTCTCCCCCACCAATGTTCCCTTCTCCATTGGTGGTTCCACTTTCATTTCCTACATATACCATTCATATTCCAAAAAATATTCCCCTTCTTGGGTATTCTACACACAAGAGCCCTCATAATCATGATCCTTAAACTATACCTACATATTTTATTGAGGAGATTTGATGAGAGGCCTTTTCACATATTTCATTAATAATAAATGATATTCTTACTATAGTTAGAGTCTATCTTCATAGAGATATAGTAGATGTTATGGATAATATTTCTGGATAGATTTATCAGTGTTTCTAAACACAACATCCTATTTTTTCAATTTATTTTTCATTATGATTTTGGGTTGGACTTGTGATCCCATTATATATATATATATATATATATATATATATATATATATATATATATATATATGTATGTATATGTATATGTATATGTATGTATGTATGTATGTATATGTCATAATGCATATACAACACAAAATGCATAATATAAATATCCATGTGAAATAGATAGGTCATGAAAAATTTGACACATATTCAAATTATATATAATTTGAATATGTGTCAAATTTTTCATTACTTATCTATTTCACATGGATATTTATATTATGCATTTTGTGTTGTATATGGTTTCATTTCTTTTCATCTTCTCTTATGGCTTATTTTCATTATTTCCATGATTTCACACTTTTATTTATGAGTTAGTTTATTTTTATGGTTGTCTTTTCTCATGTTTTTCTACTACCTTATCTCAACAACATGGATAATTATTATTGTGACTTGGTTATACAAACCTTAGTCCCCTTATTAATCATTATTTACCATGTGATTAGTTAGCAAAAAAGTCATCTCATTATAATCTTATTCTAACTAATCCAATTTAGATCTCCCTTTATTACCTTATTTTCATTTTTCATACTAAACATACACATGGTTGAAAATTATGATAACATATTGGTTCATATGTAAGCCTAAGTGTTTAGTCACTCATATCTTCAGATACTTATCTTCCTTTAGCCAAAGTCTAAATCTCATTTATGTGTATCACTTTTATAACTCATGTTGGTTATTCTAAATATTTATGGATGAGGAATCTTAAAATCCAAAAAATATAAAATCCAAATCATTTAAACAAAAGACAATGATACAAAAGGCAACATACAAATCTCAAAATTTAAATCACACTAAAAAATGTGATACATATCACATCTCCTTTTTTATAGATAAAGCTCAAACTCCATAGTTGGCCTCATGATATATTCAAGGTCCATTAGGGTGTGGTAGGCTAGTATATTAGGAGAGGAGAATAAAAAATTATTTTGGTGATATATACTTTCTCACAAGTATTGAATCTTCACAGTATACTGATGACTTTGTAAGAGGTCCTAAAGAATGGGGAACATGTAATGGGTAGGTAGGTCCATTTTAATTTTTTTAAAAATATAACCAACATGATTCAATCTTAGTATCTCTCTTATTTATCTATACATCTTTGAGCTTATTGTGAATGGTTATCCTTTGTATCTTTATGGTCACTAGACTCTTAAAGTATTTCCTATGAACTTAGTATGCCTCATAATTCCTAAGGTCTTCTCATAGACACCTAAGTTATGATTTTTACATTCCCTCTTCCATTTAAAACATTATTAATATTTCCCCTTAAGAAATATAGTTTGTTAACTGATCATTCCCCCTAGGGTTTCCATTTGTGATTTGCATTGTAAGACCATGGATAGGACCATGCCTTCTCATAAATTAACACATTACAAATATCATTTTAAAATCATTTTCATAGTTATTTTTTCCTCATAAATGTTCCTTTTATGAGTTTCAGTGTAAGACTATGGATAAGACCAAGCCTTCCTCACAAAATATTCCAATACCCAAGTCACAATGAACTTACGTGTGTCAAATTTTAGATAAGTAGTGATTAAATATAAGTTACATGTCTAACATGCTTCCTATTTTGATATAATATGTTTTATGATTAATTAATTAAATTTTCACTTTTATATTCTTATTTTCTAATTATGTGTATGTTTACAACAATTTTATTAAATTTTTAATACTTCCCAAATTGAATTAGTGTGATCAATTTAATTTCATTTTCCAATTTTGTCTTTCTTTTTATACTTCCCAACATGATTTATTATGAATGATTGACTTAGTTTTTTTAATTTTTATACCATTTGGTTTTCATGTTCCTTCTATTTTATTACAATATTTTCATAATTCCCAATGTGATATAGTGTGATTTTATCTTGTTTAAACTTAGAGCAAATATTTTACATGGATTAGAAACATTTGTTCCTTTTTACCATCTTTGGTTTATTATATTTAGTCATATTTTGTTATTACACATTTCCAATCATGATATAGTGTGTAGTAAATTTTTTTTTTTACTACTTATACTCTTCCAAGTCATTTTTGCCTTTTTATTTTTAACCATGCATGTGTATTACATAATGCTATAAAATAAAACACTCAACACATATTTCCCATAACATATACAATAAAAGATAAATGCATGTACTAGAAACAAATATATCCATGCACCCACATCTAAATATAAGTACAACTCATGAGATTAATACACATTTCAAAATCAGTATATAGATATACCATCATGTGTTTTATACAAAATACAAAATACAACAGCTACATCTCTAAAGCTAGGCTCTATCTTGCCTATCCTATGGCTTAGCCACACTACCTATAGATGTTTGAGACTATATCCTCTACATGGTATAATATAATGAGGTAGTTTAGAATCTCAAGCCTATAACCTATCCTTGTATATTGGCCACCTAGGCTTGCACCTGCCTGAGTTGGATGGTAGTATCCATTAATGTTGTTCTCTCTTATGTAAGGGCCCCCTATCCCTCTCCCACCCATGATGGTGTATTTATTCCATCCTCACATGCCCAAATATACATATTTACCTCCCCCACCATCTAAAATAACCCACATGGGTTAGGGAAAATGGTACCACAAAAACATCTGAAGTAGTGGGTGATGAGCATTCTATATAGCTCATTATATCTCATATAAACTATCCATAAGTGTTACCTCTTGGTTATATATTGCATAAAATTTAATATATAATATATCATTTAATTTTGAAATGAGTGTAATTTTATTTTTTTATGTGATATATTGTTAATTCTCTATCTTTTTATTTGTCTAACTTGGATGAAATGAGTATAGTTTTGCATACAAAGATACATCTCTATGGTGGGATTGGTTTGAGAAGTCATAAACAATTTTGGAAATACATTTTTATCAATATTTTTAAAGACTTGACATAGAACATAGTGAACTATGAATATCCTTAGTTGAGCTTTGAAGATATGTGTAAGTAGCTTTGAATATGCTCTGTCAAGATACAAATATGTTCTCTTAAAGTTCTACAGATCTATCAAGAAAATTCAAAGACATTCCATCAAATCTCTTAATATCCACCTAGGTATATTCAAATACATTCTAAATTTTTTTTGAAGATGTTCTGATGAATCTCTAAAGACATATTAGGTTGTGCTCTGAAGATACCTAATCGCACTTTAAATATGCCTAGATGTTAATATATCAATTCCAAAGATATCTACTACACATATATAGAGTTTCTATATTAATATATCTTATTTTAGACATTTGTATTCATATTAATAGTCTAAAATTATCTAGATATTAATTTATTTCTAATTTGTAAATTTGGACATAATCTCTTCAGATATATGTTAGTTATACTCAGTCTATTATTATTTGAATTAGTTCTAATGCCTCATATAAGTATGGGATCTGATTCCTAGATATTCTAATTATAATAAGTATATTTTATTGTCTATATCACCAAATTTTGTATTTTGATAATGGTCATTGAGATGTGCTATAAGTACATGTCTCCTTCTAGTTTCTAAGGTAATAGAGAGTAAAGAAAATAAGGAAACATTTAAGTGTAATTTTACATTAGAATTCATAACATCTATATATGTTCCTTTTGATAATTAATTATTAATAAATTAAAAAATTATATTCCACTACTAAGTTAAAACTATTCCTATTCTAAGGAAGGAGCAAAGGCCCACTTATATCTAAAGACCAGGATGGTTAGTATTTCTAGTTAATAGTTTAAAAGTGTATTTATTTTTATACAAATATATTTAATTTTACTAAAAAGTGTGATTTCCATTTTAATTCAAAGTGTGTTTCCTTTAATTGAAGTATACTTTCATTAAATTCAATGTTTGTTTTAGTTTAATGCAAGTGAGTTTCATTTATGCAAATTGTATCTTTCAATTATCATAAGATTATAGTTAATAGGCAAGTTTGTTGACTAAAAAAATCATCTCCATATTCAAAATATGTTAGGAAGTATTCTAGGTGACAATAGGCAATCAACATTCTCACATTCTGAAATACAACACTATGTTACCCAGTTGGGCAAGTTGAGTGAGGACACTATATTTTCTTATGCTAGATATTTATGTTTTGGATGTTCATGGTGTGAACCAAATAATACTTTTAACAAAGAGTGTCATAGGAGATATTTAGTTAGAAAAAATTTTAGATTTACTTTTTCTACAACATAAGATTAGAATCTTATTTGCTACCCTTAGGATTCAGACATCAATAATAGAGTAAAACCCCCCAAAAAAATGAACTGTAAACTCAAATATCTAACATCTCATTACATATAGCCTTGGACACTGGCCCTGGTATAAAATGACACTAATCCATTGATTGGTTAAATGAAAGGTATAAAAATAAACTATCATTTTTGGAACCATTGCTAGGGACTCTTAGTTGGTAATTAATAAGTGTTAGTGAGATCTTATATTAGAATTATACACTAGAAATTTAAAAACATTCATATGCCCCAAAAATATAAAAATAGTCAAGGACTCCTTAGATTTATAAATCACCTAAGAGACTCTAAAGGATGGTTTATCTGTAAATACCCCTAAATAAAACCAAAAGAAGAGAGGATTCTATCCTTGATGGAAATATTAGGAAGTGAAAGAAAGGTAATTGAAATTCGTATACAAAAAAATTATGATTCATCTCCTAAAAAAGGTTCATCCTCACAAACATATCCTATAAGAAGAATTCTATTCAATTCATCTTATCCCATGGAAAGAGTTGATCTTGAGGATCCCCTTTTTGGAATATTCAAATTTGATCCACAAGATCTACAAGAAGAATATCTAATAACCAAAAAATATTATCCTCCTAAGATATCAGACCATAGGTTGAGAACCCAAGAAGAGAACTTGATTTAGATTGATAAAAAAGTTGTGTAGAAAATATGGGAGACAATAATGCACATGTAGAAAACCATAGGATATATCTTTTTCCTATGTAATCAGCTTGGGTCCTAATGATAGAACCTCCATGAAAAATAATTTTCTATCTATTTTAACTAATTTTGGAGCTAAATCCTTAGAAGATCTAGATCAATTCCTCTTTAAATTTTATGTTCTTTGCTAAACATATGACTATGTTACTAATATTTAGAAGTTGAAGTTATTTCCTTCTACACTTAAGGACATATCCATAAAATGGTTCATGAGACTTGAGGGTATTTCTATAAGTATTTTAAGAATAAATAGAAATGTAATTTATTGATAAATATCAATATTATTGTAGAGTCAGATAAAAAAAAGATTTTTTCAAGATAAAACAAAATGAAGATAAAACCTTAGAAGATTACTTTGATAGATTTATATTTTCCCATAAATGGAGTGGTTACCAACTCATATAGGAGGTCATAAAGATAGTCTTTCTTAAAGGCCTAGATGATGATGCACATGATGCTTTGAACCTAATGGGAAAGGGTGACATTGACAAGCTAACCTTTCATTAGATTTCAACATTATGTACTAACTATTCTAGGACAAGACCTAGCATAAGGAAATCATGGTTAGGAAAATAAACTAAAGTTATCCAATTAATGGAAGAATTTTCTAATTTCAAAATATATATTCTAGTATAATTAACAACCATATTAGATGGTCTCAAAGCAAATGTCAATTCTATCATTGCCAAATAGTTGTCAATGTATTATCCTAGATGTAGTCTTAAACATGTATTAAAAGATTATCCTTTAGATAAAATAGAGGTATGACACAAAGAACTACTATCATCTTACTACCATGAGAAACTAGGTAAAACAAGTAGTACATGTAGTTGAGGAAGTGAAATTTATCCAAAGATAAAGAAACTAGTACTCCCAACCTCAAAATCAGTTTGGTCCAAGATTTTCCCATAATTCATGGATGACACCATGGGATGGATAAGTCACACCACAAATGTGGGGACCACTACCATAACCACAACCATGGGGAAATCAAGAATGGATGCCACAAATGTGAGGGATGCATAAAAATAATTCATAATTTTAGGCACAATAACAAAACCAACAACCATATTAGATACATTAGTCACCATCTTAATGGACAAATCAATAATGGTCGCATAATCAAAAATAGAGAAGGTTTCCTCCATATAAAGCTTTGATGCCTTCATAACCTCATCTACCACTAATTAAGCAATAATTTAACCAACCACAACTACCTACCCAAGTAGTGGCAAATCCTAAAAATAGGTAAAATAATCTTATTTATGGAGTTGACCAAGAAAGTAGTATTATAAGTGGTCTAACTTAGTGTAATAATGTTTAGCTCAGGTCAAGAAAGGTAGTAGGAGATTTACCCATTACCATAACTAAAATTCATAATGATGAAAACACTCCTAAGTCACCTATAGTCCAAGAATAAAATGAATATAAGGTATAAGCCACCACAACTCTAATCACATCAACCACAATTCAACATCCCTTTATTGTTCCATTTTTTGAAAGACTTAACAAAGAAAAACCTAGGGAGGGTTTTGAATTGATGCAAGGATTAAGAGATATGAAGATAGAAATTCCATTGTTAATAGTTATTAAGGATATTCCTAAATTGAATCAAATAATTAAATGATTTTGAATCAAAGAACCAAATAAAATTAAACAATATCATAAAACAATTTAGGTAATTACGCAAAATTATTGATTTATTAGTAGTAAATATACTTGTTCCCAAATACAGAGACCCTGGTAGTCCCGTGATGAATGTGACAATTAGGAAAAAGCCCATACAAAATTTACTTATATATCTAAGTGATTCCATAAACATAATGAGTATCAAAATAGTATAATCTTTATCCATCATAGGGCTTTAACCTAACACTATAATTTTACAAATGGTAGAATAATCCACTGCTACATCTAAAGGAACCATAGAAAACATTTTGATCACCATAGAATATTGGGAATACCCTATAGATTTCATTATACTTTAACCTAAATCCAATAAGGTAGGGCATCCAATTATTCTTGGAAGACCTTGGTTAGCTATAGCTATAACGTAAATTGATTATAGATCTAGTAATACGACCATTTTTAATGGAATAAACACTAAATAAATCTCTATTTATCCACTTGATACACCTTCAATGGAACTTTATAAAAAGATATGGGTGGATCAACCTTAAAAAATCATAATAGTGTGTCTTCCTTATCCATGGTTACTATAAAATAACATGTCCAAGAATTTAAATAATAAATAACATAAGATTTAGACCAGGAAAGCCTAGCTCCAAAGACTAATAGCTTAGCCTTGAAGATTGAAATCTTAGATTTGAAGACTAATAACTTAAGTTTGAAGATGAAAAATCATTAATAGGGATAATTTAGATTCAATAATGAGAACCAAGACAACATCCTAAGTCCCCCAAACATGTTATCTAGTCTTTAACATATCCAACAAGCCATAGTTGACTTGGTTCAAGAGGGGTAGAATTAATTTTTAAATGTTTTTCATTATCCATTGACTAATTTTATTTCTAAAAGTGAAACCTTTTATAAGGATGTGGATACATTTCACATGCTAATACCACATCCATTTCCATTGAATGTTTTCATGAGTGAATACAAGTAGGTAAATTCCATCATTTCAGGTACTAAACAAATTGTAGTCCATCTTGATAAACTATTGAATATCAACAGTTGGTTAATTGACCAATAATAAAGTAAAGTATTTTATGTATTAGTAAAACACACAAAATCCTTCACTTGGGATTATAATGTTATAAAAGTAATACATCCTAGTGTTTGTACCCATCATATTTACATTAAAGTTTTTATATCAATTAGAGACCCATAAAGGAGAATTAATTTAGTCTTGAAATAAATCATAAATATAGAGATAGAAAAATTATTACAAGTTGGTTTCATTTACCCCATATCTAATAGGCAATGGGTTTCACCTCTGGTTATTTTACCCAAAAAGAATGGAAAATAGAGAGTTTGCATAGATTATAGAGAATTGAATAAAGCTACTATGAGAGATTGCTTTCCTTTGCCTTATATTGATCAAGTTTTGGATAACTTGGAAAGAAAGAAATGCTTTTCTTTTTGATATGGGTTCAATTGATAAAATAAAATTATAATATCCCCTAAATATCAATATAAAACTATATTTACCTTCCCCTAGTGAACATTTGCTTATATAGTCCTTCCTTTTAGATTATGTAATGCACATTCTACCTTTTAGATAGAAGTGTTAGCCATATTTTATGATCTTGAAAATTATTGTGTGGAAGTATACATGGATGAATTAAATGTTTATAGAAACACATTTTATGAAGCCTTGAGAAATTTAGATAAAGTTCTCACTAGATGTGAATAACACCAAGTATCCTTGAGTCATAAGAAGTGTGTAATAATGGCTAATGAAGGGATAGTATTCAGACATAATATCTCTTCTCAAGTAATAAAATTTGATCCCAATAAGATTAAGTTAATTTATATTCTCCACATTCCTTAAACACAAACAAATTTCAAAAGTTTTCTCGATCATGCAAAATATTATAGAAGATTTATTTAAGACTTTAGCAAAATAGTTGCACCTATGTTTTCCTTGCTAACAAAAGACATTGAATTTGTATGGAATGATAAGTGTCAAGAATATTTTGAAACATTAAAAAATAAATATATGACTACTCTAATTTTAAAATCACCTAATTTGGAATAAAATTTTCATGTTTATACTGATGCTTCCTATAATACACTAAGGACAGTTTTAGGACAAAAAGATGAAGAAGGAAAAATGTATGCCATTTATTATATCAAGAATAATCTTACTCTCATAAATAAAAAATACACTACCACATAAATTTTTTTTTTTTTTTTTTTTTTATGACATTAACAAGTTTAGACATTACATTATTGGTTATCAAGTATTTATTTATATAGATCATTCAACTATTAAGTACTTAATGAATAAAATAGTAGTAGGTGGTAGAATTATTAGATGGTTATTGCTATTATAAGAATTTGACATTAACATTATAGAAAAACATATAAATTATAATGTTTTTGATAACTTTTTGTTTGGATTGATCACTATAGGTGAAGATGAACTTATGGAGGATTCTTTTCCAGATGAACATCTATTTTTTATATCTACATACTCCCCATGGTTTGCATACATGACAAATTTCTTAGAAATGGGAAAATTTCCTCATTCCTTTACTTATAATTTTTTTTTTGATTAAAACTAGTTCTCATTTCAAATGGTTTAAAGTCATGTTATTTAAAAATAGACTTAATCATGTACGTCACAGGTGTGTGAGAGAAGATAAAGTATTTGACATCATAAAAGATTGTCATAATGAACCAGAAGGAGGAAATTATTCAGAAAAGAATACCATTCATAAGATTCTTGCTATAGGTTATTATTGGGCATATATTTTTAAGATTATAAAAATGTTTATATGGTAATGTGATCCTTGTTAAAGGATGGGTAAGCCTAATCTATCCTCAAAAATTCCTCTCCATCCTCAGATAGTTTTAGAACCATTTGAAAAATGGGGTTTGGATTTTGTTGGACTAATCAACCCAACATATCAAGGAAAAGATTGTTTATTAGTATGTAATAATTATGTTACTAAGTGGGTTGAAGTGTAAGCACTCACCTTTGCTCAGGAGGAAATGATTTTTGATTTCCTATATCATAGGATCATGTTGAGATATGGGTCACCTAGATCTATTATTTATGATCAAGGGCCTTAATTCATGTCTAACATGATTAAGGATTTTACATAATTTTACCAAATAAATTACCAAAAATCCTCATCATATCACCCCCAAGCTAATGGGAAAGTGGAGGTCACCAACTGAGAGCTTGAAAACATTTTAAGCAAAATAGTGGATAGTAGCAAGAAAGATTGGGTAGATAGAGTACCAGAATTAGTTTCGACATATAATACAACATGAAATACTACCAAAAATATTATTTCCATAATAAATTGTGTTTAGAAATAAAAATGTGTTTCCAATAGAGTTTTAACTATAGACACTAAAGATAGTAGCTAATATGAGAGTTAATATTGATGAAGCACATAAGAAAAGAATCATGTAACTAAATGGGCTAGATGAACTAAGAATAGATGCACTCACTCAAAACAAAATGATTAATAAGTAGAAAATATAGTGGTATGATGCTCATATTATATAAAAGTAGTTTCAAGAAGGTTATTAGGTGCTTTTATTTGATTCCAAATTCCATCATTTCAAACATAAGCTCAAGACGCAATGTTTGGGGCCATACCTAATCAAAACCATCCATAAAAATGGATTGATCCAGCTTCAAAAAATTGATGGTGACCAAAGGACACTTTTGTTCAGTGGTCATAGACTTAAAGTGTATAAGAGAACACTTAGTAGGGAAAAATTCATTAAACATAGACAATACTAATTTGACCTTATTGAAGAACCTAGTTCTTCCACTAAGGCTAAATGATCTTTATAGCAAACATCCAATAAGGGGGAGTGATTAAAACTATAAAGTGGTAGTTATCCTCCCTTAAAATATTTAAAACATATGAAAGTGAAAAATAAAAAAAATATAAACAATAAAAATAAAAATAAAACACTGGAAAGTGAAAACCAGAAATGGCACTTTTCAAATGAAACATCTTCAATAAACATGAATTGTTGTCTTGTCAGCTAACTTATCTTATAAAAATTATTTATCCTTGCAAGACAAAAAAAAACTTTAGTAGATAAGCATGGATAATTATAATATACGTATAGTTCTACTTACTTCCTAATAGGTTAGACATTTTCTATTTTATATTCTACATGTATAACCATTAGGCAGACAACACTTATAAATATGGATAAGTTCTTTTGATACCACTTAGATGTGACTTAAGATAGTACTATTTTGTAATTTGAAGACTTTATGTGGGGTCATTACAAATAACTTTTCAAAATAAAAGTCTTAATGTGGAAATCATTGTAAATATAATTTCAAGTGCTACCAACTATGATCTCTCATGCCATGTAATTTATGTTGACCATAAAAGTACTCCCTCATTAAAAATTTGTTTGCTCCGAAGTGCTTGGAAATCATCTTTGATATAATATTATATTAATTCTTATCAATTACACATGTGCCACCATTTTATCCCTTTATTTTTATTCATTTCCACATCATGTCCCAAATTTCTTGCCATACTCAATGCTCTATATGTGATTTTGAACACAGTTTTGCATTATGTAAGCAAGTTTTTGAGAATACTATGGATAAATACAAAGATGGGGGTAAAAAGAGAAATGAACTAGATTCAATAGGAATTATTTTACAAGATGAATCTACTAGGATTGTTTATGAAATAATAGGATGGCTCAATTTATTTAAGACATTCTAGGGTTTTTAGGAGAACATTATTCAAGAGTTTTTAAAAAAAATTGATGAAGATCATTCTATAGTCTAGGGTGAACATATTCCTATTCATTCCTCTATTATGAGTGAAATTTCATGGATTCCTAAAGAAGGTGTGGTTTTTACTACAAAATTTAGTTTTGTTGATTTGATTCAAATATTCATTGATGGTAATGAACCCCATCCTATGTTATCCAAAACTCCATAAGGCATTGCTAGAGGGATCAGTCGAGATGTCTTTCACCTCCATGGTATAATGTATAATATTGGATCATAAAATACCTCAATTTTTATGGATAGTTCACTATGGTTGGTGCTAACACTATGCAACTTCTCATTCATCTAAAGAAAGGAGTTACCAAACCTGAGTGCTAGGTAAACCTACCTTCTTATCTTTACCATGTTATCCATCATGTAGCTTACAATTGAAAAGGTGCATTGGGTCAATTAAACATCATATTTTAATTCATCTCATCTATTAACACCATTTCTTAAAGAAACAAAAGGGTGAGAAATATCGGTCTTCATTTCTTCAAAATTCACTCAAATTTCCTGGTAAGAAACCACATCTTATTTCTCCTCCTATGATAATAAGAATAGAGGAAGGTCCATATTCATCACCCACAGCTCTAAATATGTTGTGAAGGAGGTCAAAAATTAAAATGAGGGTTTCATAAAAAAACCCTACCCCATCTATCAAACCCCAGTGAAGTCATCAATTGATTCTCCAAGAAGAAGAAGAAGGTGAGGTACAAACAACTAAAATTTTGAGTAGTTTAAGATTTAATTCTCCCACATAAGTTAGAGATGTTGAGTAGATAGTGGAATAAACACAAAATCCTACATAAGAGATTCCAAATAAATAAGAAAAACCCCTACCTTCCATAATTGATAAGGGTGAAGCTAGATTCAGAGAATAAGCTTTGTCTTCTCCTCAACATGTTTATAAAGACAAAGATTTACATCATGATATGACCCTGTCATGACATGAAGAAACTCTTTAGCAATAACAAGAAAAGATATATTTTTTTAGATTGACCTTGCAAGGTAAGGACCAAACCATTTCTAGTTTATAAAAGTGATATTTTAATGCCTAGGTTTGAGCACATGAAGTGTTTATAACATTAGTTAATGCTTAACAAACTAGAATTCATATCAATTATTCTCACAATCTCATGAAATTATCACTTTACAAAATTTCGTTGAAATTAAGGATGCGTAGATTGATAATATAAAATACTCTATTGTTAGTAAGGATGTACTACTTGGTCAATGAAACACTCACATATAGGTGTAGACAACTCATAATGTTGAGTTTCAATTTGACATACAAACTATTAAGAAGGAAATATGGGAGATAACTATACAGACTGAAGAAACCACAATAATTATTTATTATTTTTCTCTAATCCTTCATGAGATTATTTCAATTTGGAAGAATTTTTATAACAATAATCAAAATTTAGAAGTTGAGAATGTTAGAATAAAAATAGGGTCTTAGTAATAGTTGTAGTAGGCTCATACTTTTATTCAAACTATTTATGAAATTATTGAGAAATTATTATCGTACAGAAAACCTTATTCTATATATGTTTTGTTTGTTCATTTATAGTTTTATAAGTGGAAAATGCAATTTATGTCTCTTGGTTTCCCCCATGTCATTGAATATGAACACATATTCATGGATATATTTCTTAAAAGCACTACAGAAAGACCAGATCAAATTTGTGAGTTTTATATTTGTAACATGTTATTTAAACACCAATATAGATTTTTGGTTAAATTATATATGGGAGAAACACAATTATGTGATTTACTTTCCACTATGAGAAATCAAACTTCTTGGGAGAAAACACATAATAAATTCTTGGAATTGTAGAATAATATAGGCTTATTTATAAAACCCTAATTTATATAAACTCGCAAACATTTTATTATTTTCTAGGCTTTGTATCACATGTTCATGAAATACAAGTATAATAGGTTGTTAAGAGAAAATGTATAAACCTTTAGAGAATTTATCAACTAACATTCCTTCATCTCTTTCACAAAAAGTATGGCTAGATGGGAGACTTTTCCTATTACCTTAAAATGCAGGGAAGTCATGACTTCCACTATCATCAGTTAGAGTCTTCTGAGAGTTAGGGCACTTGTTCAAATTATCACTCAACTCTTAGAAGAAGGGTTAGATGTTTATATTGGAATGATATTAAGGCCACCTATTATTTTTATCTCATGTATCCTTGGCATAATTGGCATAATCAATTAAAAGTAGAATTTCAAGCATGGTTACACACTATGGTAAGAGATTTAGGGTTTATACCTAGAAATAATTATGATTGGGAACATCATTTTTAACTTTATGGTCTCAGTCAGTGGTTGGGAATAGGACTCCTAGATTGAAGAATAGTTCCCCCCTAGTTTGCAAGAGGACTTGTAAAAGGTAAAGTGTGGGGGGGAAATAATCAGCATTTTATATAGCTTATTATATCTCATATAAAATTACCATAAGTGTTGCCTCTTGGTTATATATTGCATTAAATTAATAGTTAATATTTCATCTAAGTAGGAAATGAGTGCAATTGTATTTTGTTTGTATGTGATACATAGTTGATTATCTTTCTTTTTATTTGTGTCTAACTTGGATGAAATGAGTACAATTTTGCATACAAAGGTGCATCTCTATGGTATTATTATTTTGAGAAGTCATCAATAGTTTTGGTAACACCTTTTTGGAAATATTTTTGAATACTTGGCATAGAACATAATGATCTAAAAATATCCTTAGTCAAGCTCTAAAGATCTACATAAGCAACTTTGAAGATGCTTTGTAAAGCTATGAAGATGTTCTATTGAATCTCTAAAGATATATTAGGTAGCTTTAAAGTAATTCCATAAAATATCTAAAGATCCACTTCAGTATCTTTAAAGACATTCTAACAAAGATCTGAATATGTTTTGATGAAACTCTAAATACCTATCTAATTGTGCTTCGAAGATGCCTAGCTGCACTCTGAAGATACCCAGTTGTACTCTATAGACTAATATAGCATCTCCAAAATATATATATATATACTATACTATACATATATATATATATATATATATATATATATATATATATATATTTTACCTCTTTAGATATATTATTTTATACATTATTATTCATAGTAATAGTATACTATGATCCAGATATAAATGTGTTTCTATTTTATAAATTTAAACATAATCTCTTCAAATATATGTTAGTTATACTCAATCTATTGTGAGTTGAATCAATTACAATGCCTCCTATAAGTGTGAGATATAATTATTAGATGTTATATTTATAATAAGTGTATTTTGGTATTTAGATTACCAAATTTTATATTTTAAGAATGGTAATTGAGATCTACTTTAAGTACATGTCTCCTTCTAATTCTAGGGTAATAGAGAGTAAAGAAAATTAGGAAACATTAAAGTGTAATTTTTCAATAGAATTCATAGCATTATATATGTTCCTTTTGATAATGAAGTATTAATAAATTACATAATTCTATTACACTATTGAGCTAAATTTGATCCTATTCTGAGGAAGGGACAAGGGCCAGCTTCTCTCCAAAGATCAAGACAATTGGTATTTCTAGTTTATAGTTTAAAAATGTATTGATTTTATATTTAATTTTACTACAAGTGTGGTTTCCATTATGACAAAAAGTGTGATTTCCATTTTAAAGCATAATGTGATTTCCCTTTTAATGTAAATTGTGTTTTTGTTAATGTAAGTGTACTTTCATTAAATGTAAAGTTTGTTTCAGTTCAATGCATGTGATTTTAATTTATGCAAAGTGTGTCTTCCAATTCTCATAAGAGTAAAGTTAATAATAAATTTTGGTGACTAAAAAAATCATCTCCATATTCATAGTATAGTAAGAAGCAATCTAGGTGATAATAGGCAATCAACATTCTCACATTATGAAATACAACACTATCCTACGTAGTCGAGTAAGTCAAGTGAGGACACTATAGTGTCTTATGCCATATTTTTAAGTTTTGGATGTTGATGGCATGAAATAAATAATAATTTTAATAAGGAATGATATATGGGATATTTAATTAGAAAAAACATTCTAGATTTACATTTTATGTAACATATGATTAGAATTTTGTTTACTACCTTTAGGATTTAGACATCAAAAAAAGAGTAAACACCCACTAAATAATGAATTGTTAAATCAAATATCCAACATCTCATTACATATAATCTTATACACTCAACCTAGTAGAAAATGACACCAATCCATTAATTGGTTAAATTAAAGGTATAGTGACAACTTATTAGTGGGGTTGTATGGTGCCAATACCTCATCTAAAATGTCATGATGTAAATACATAATTATATCTCCCTATCTAACCTCCTCCATCATAAGATCTAAAAAACCAAAACCAAATCAATATTAGATCACATATATATCTCAAAATCATATAGTTACCATAATCACAATATAACTAATATCCTATATCAAAAACTTAAATCATAATTACATCATTTCTCACCAGTTTTGGTGTCACCAACCACCATATCTCCATATGTTTACACATTGAGCATGGTCTCTCCATTTATTAACATACCAAGTAACTCCTCTATAGGATGCCTCTACACCAATGAAAATATAAGAGTCACCACATAATAATGATATGATCCTCTCCTCATAGGTACATCTAGAGATTAGTTATGTCATAGAGTGGTTATTGAGTCCCCCTATGTTACAAACCTTACCTACATCACCTCTCATTGATAGTGCCTCCACATTTGATGTGGTCATGATGTCTACTACTGATACCACTATGGTGCCTTCTATGTGCCTACATTCATGTCCATTTAACCTCACCCTATTGAATTTTTTATTTCCTATTGTCATGCTTGACTAGTACATGATCTAGTACACTGAGTCTTGATCACTAAAATCTCTATCGATACCCCTCTACCTTCCCTCCATCTTGGCTCTCTAACACACCATGCCTAATAAGTAGATACTAATAGAGGAAAAACTAGGTGTGGGAGTTTGAACTATCCTATAAAATACATCACTAGATGTAATATTACCTATGATGTGTAGTGTCTTATGATTTACACCCATGCCAACCTTGTAGTAAAGGTTGCCCAACTAGGCCATATAGTAACAATGTGTGGGTAGCTTTACCACATGATCTTTCCTCATGTGGTATTCTATAGATTTTGAATGTGGGGCATGTCCCACACTACATGGTCCTATCTCCACCTCATAACCTAAGGTAACTTTTCATCAATCACATGGGAAAACCTAGCTAGCCAGTACATGGTGATCCCCTCATATATCTAATAACTTAGTAAAACCATAGGACCCATGGTCTTTTCCCCTCTGTATAACATCCCATACATATCATACATGATTTAGACCTAGTTGACAATGCTAAAATTATAGAGTACTCTTTGATATAGTATAGACTAACATAAGTCTATCACATAAAATGGTACTTAGCCATCTAACTTATGACACAACACTCATGTTATCATAAGTCCTATCACTACCTTTTAGATGTCTAGAATGGATGTAATTTAAACATTAAATAAGCTCACCCTCAACCCTAAGTAAATACTATCTAAGCATGTCACCCACTAAGATAGTGCTAGTTTTTCATCTAGATCCTTCAGTGTGTCAATGATCATTAGTGTCTTGCCTATATGAATTCCAAGCAATACATGGATATCCTCTAGAGTAATCCCCACCTCAAAATTATCAATATCTACCTCCCATTATAAAGTGTTTTTCAACTATTCCCATTTTCTAAGGAACATGACAATGAGATCAACACTCAATGGGATCCATCTAATCTCCATGATGCCTCCAAAATCTAGTTTAACTACTCACACTCTATCCATGTCACTCAAATGATCCAACAAATATGGTATCCATGATGCACCTCTCAAGTGTCAATATCTCTAGCATATCTATAAAATATCAAGTAAAAAAATATCTATCAAATCTCCATGTCATAAATAATCAAAATGCATTCCTAAAAATTCACAAATTAACTACTTAATTAGTTGGTTTGATTTAGTTTCCTATGTTTACTAGTTTTCCTACACAATCATCCCATTTAATACTAAATCAGATTGGTACCCTTTGTTGATAATAAATCAAACCTTAAAATTTTTAACTAGATTAGTTAGTTTTATATTAAATTGACCCTCCTTCCATTTACTATACTAAGTCATCCATCTAGTACAAAATTAGACCCATTTTGTAGACTATATCAACCCTTTTCTATTGACTAAATAAACCATCTAGTATGTAGTCATCCTTATCCTTATTGAAAACTATGTCATCCCACTACTACACAATCGACCACCCCTTAGAGTATTAAGTTGGTGCAATGATATGTAGTCAACCCCTACTTTATACTCACCTTAAAAACTCAATCAACTAGGTTGACTCTATTCCTTCATAGCAGTAACTTTTGGAACATTTACCATAAATGGCTTAGGTAGTTATTAGTCTAACTCTTCCTAACCATTATCCTATTCTATCCCTAATTTACCTAAAAAAATATTAGGGTTAATTTTGGTTCCTAGATTTTGTCTCTAGTAATTTTTCTATATCTAACTCAATTTTAAATTTAAAAATTCCAAAAATTTGAAATTCTTACTTACCTATATTGCACTCGTTGAGACCACTAGGTATCCTCCTCATCTCAGTTGTCATCTCCTCACCATGATGGCTCTTTGGTCTCAAGCTAGGTATCATAGAGCTTCATTTTATAATAATAGTAAAAATACTAAATGAATTATTTTTCATCATATTTATATTTACTATTAAAAATTATTTACCACCAAATTCTATCTTTTCATCATATCTTTATTTCTACTATCTCTTTTTCTAAACTATAAGATGTTCTTGAATCTTGACATTTTATAGAATTTTTTTACATATTACATGTATATTTTTCAAAAATAATAATTTTCACTCTTTTTTCACTAATTTATACAAGTTTGCCTAATGTTATTTACATTGGACACCTTCACATTCTCTTACATCTTATTCTTTATCTACAATATTAGGTTAAATAAAGGTATGCATTTTTGACTTCTATCCTCTTATTTATTTTACTTGCTTCTTACTATAATTTATTCAGCTTTAGCATTGTGTGTTGTTATGTTCTTTTCCTGAAGCACCATCCCCTATTGCACCTAAGTGACACATGATGAGCTTTGAGTGGGGCATATGTATACACATAATATTTTCAAATTTTTATCAATTACTGATGATTTATCTCTTGTAGGAACCAATCAAGTCTCAATATATCTGAGTGCATGCCCTAAGGGGTGAACCAAGAAAGGGGTGAGAAAACCTTGGTGCTTCATAGGATTTTTGTCCCTATAGTACCACTTTTTATTTACACAACCATATCCTAAAAACATTTCCCTAAGCCTTACCTCATATTTTACACCATCCTCTAGTCATTTTGTTGTTTCATTAGCCCTTACCTAAGCCTTAAACCCTTTCCAATAGTTTATGTTAAATTATTGGCCCTATTGACCCTATACTCTAATTGATAAAACTCATTTAGGGTCTAGGTTAGCCCTTGGTTGACTTAGACCAAGACCTAATTTTTTAATCAATAATGATATAAATTTGATTGGTCTAACCTTGTTGGATAAACTTTTAGAAAGGTTTAGATTTATATTAATCTATATACACAATAATTTCATAATTTATTGAGTAAGAGAAGAAGAATATTATATTGTGCATCTACTTATCCACCATTCTACTTGAGGAGCATAACTTAGGGTTTTAATAATTTATTTGGAGATATGGATATTTTATTTTGTATAAGTAGATAAGTAATGTAGTCTAGAGATTACCTATCCTTGTTATCCTTACATACCACAACAACCTCTTGTGAAACACTTTAGCTAAGGGAGAGATTTAGTCTCGATGGGTTTGTCTTTAAAGGTAAGTATTCCTAAATTTATTCTTCATTTATAAGAGTATATATATTAGTATTGGTACTTATCTCCCATGCATTAGTATTTCCTATACATTAACGTGAGTATTGATCTTCTATGCATATTTACATATTATGTTTATTACCCCATCTTATACCACAAGTTTTGGTGAGCAGTAGATTAGATTTTACTTTCCTTGTCATTTACTTTTATGAATATGGAAACATAGGACCTAAATAGGATTATTTCATAGTTTTTCTTGATTAGAGGCTTTTGAACCCTCTATAGTGATGTTATTTTGGTAAGAGATCCATTGGTTGGGTTTAGCAGATCCACCTTGGTCAGGACCTTAAATATCTAATGTATCAACAATTAGAAGTGTAAGTAGGATTTATCTTCTTCGAGCTACGATTGATTAATAGATCAATTGCATTTCCCTTTGGATATAAGTTCTAACAAAGAGATACAACTCCTACTAGATAATAAGCATCCATAGTTACCTTCACATTATAGGACATGTTATGAAGATTAACATATTTATGTAGGTGTACTAACCATGCATCAGTTGCATCACTTGATTCCTCACATAAAAATGTTGGTGGAGGAAAATTATTCAACTTTTTAATAATATGATCTACCACATTATCAATTTTATTTTTATGTTCTTACTCACCAACTCGACTTTCTTCTCTAATTATAATCTATTTAACTAGAACACCTTCCATGTTGTTCAACCTTCATTCTTAGGTGTCTAATTTAATTTTAAGTGAATTTAATGAAGTTAAAATTCCATTAAAAACTACCTCTTGGTTAACATTGGGATTATTTTCCTCATGATTAGGTACTTCAACATTATTATCAACATTATTGAGAGGTGTTTTCCCTCACTCAATAATATTGGCCCTATGACCTTGACCTCTTCCTCTACCTAGTTTAACATTCCTTGGGTTGTATACTATTCTTGATCTTGTCCTCACCAACAAATGCTGAAATAAAAAAATCAAAAATAAATCACCAACAAACATTCTCCAAAGTTTCCTAAAGAATTAAACCTTGTTTTGATACCAATATGTCACAAATGTAATTACACACACACACACACACACACACACACACACACACACACACACACACACACACACACACACACACACACACACACACACACACACACACACACACACACAAAAATAATTAATATAAAACAAATTTAAAACTAGATTTTAGCATGGAAACACATAATGAGATCCATAACTATGTTATATACAACACAAGAACTAGACCAAATACATAACTCATCAACAACTTTATTATGAAGTATTTTAACCACTTAGTATCTCGATAGAAGTGAGTCAGTGTAGTCATACCCATGCATTCTTATCCATGTACTTCATTGTGACCTTCCTAATAGAGTTGTTATTGATTTATGTCCTTACCTGAGTACTTGTATAGGCTATATAATAACCAATATATCATGAGTTAATTTAGAAAATAGTGGTAAAGTGAGAGCATATTCAATAGAATAATCATCACACTAAGCTCGTTTAATGAATATCTACCAAATCACAAGCATTACATAAATATCAAGGGAAAAGGACTATTTCTAAAAATAATGCAAAGCCTTGGAACACCTTTCGAATTCATAATAAAAAAGAGGCATGAGGTTCAACATGAACTAATTTAGTAAGTGTGCAAGCTTCATGAGATGTTTCAACAACCATGCTTATGTTGTGTTTGGGAACATCTCAAATTACTACAAGTAGTTTATGATCACATAATGAATTATGACTAATGATCTTGTATTGGCTTAGGTTACCCTTACATTTCCCATTATTTCCAATATGAGTGTCATATGATTTCAAAGGACTCAATACATATTAATAATCTCATGGGCTAATTCAATTATATTAGGCTTTGATTTTAATCTCATTATTATAGAATTAAACCTTTTTTTCTTAGGTTCATGACCTTAGCCTATGCATATATTATTCCTTTCAACTTAGATTAGAGATTACTTATGCTTAGGTTTCAAAGGATAGTTCTAATTAACCACTTAATATCATAATTCCATCAACTTTCTTTATTATATAAGGATTAACTCGTTAAATATTTCAATAGCCAATTTGAAACATGGAGCATTTGATCCTCTATAAAAATATTCCCTAGTTAGGAATAATAATTTACCCATTAAAATATTCCATGAAGTATCTTATTTGCTAAGTACTTACAACATATACATAATTTTTACATAATCTTATTGTAATTCAGTTCTGAGTTATAAGGAGCTATCCATAATAGTCCACTACACTTAGATAATGCTTATTAATTTCAAAGTGAAATTATTTTCTTTTAATAGAATTTAGAAGCTTTATATAATTATCCTATTTTAATCCTTAACGAGATTTGAAGAGTAATTAAAAAATCATGCACAGGTATTATGATGATTGTAATCTCATTGAATTCATAAAATTATAAACACAAGAATTTCATTTTTATTAATCTACATAATTTATTACCTTAAGGTCTTAAGGTCTTCCTTTGAACATTCCAAATTAATCTTCCATTAATTAAATTATCTATCAATGAAGTTTTGGATAATTTAAGGTAATTTTATAAGTCCTTAAAAACATAAATTACAAGCTACATCATAATAATATATTATAATGCTTAACACAAATGAACTTATTAAATGAATAACATCACTTAGATTTTATAAGCATAATGTTAATTCCATAAGAAGTATTCAATGTAACATAACTTCCTAGTTTTCTCTTTGAGGTGAAATCATAACATACCAACATAATTCTCTAACTCATATACTTGTTTACATTAAAAGAGTCATGTGAAAATTACAATTAAATTTTAAAACTAGGCTCCAATACAACTACTTATATCATCAAATAACCTATTAGTTTAATACCATGAATCCAATAGTGAAAAAATATAAACAAATCCATGAATACATTTTGAAGTTGTAAGTCAGCTAATAACCAATAAAATATATCAACTAAAATTCCATAACTTTCTAATCATTATTATAAACTACTTATTCCAAAATAAGAGACTAACTAAAATTACACATTAAAATCACATAACTATGTTCATCTATCAAATGTCTTAATGAACTAATGCAATTAAGTATATAAATGATAATACAATGATTACATGGATAGTCAAATGATCATTTGAAATCATATCCATAAGCTAATCTTACATGATAACCACAACATTACTTATATCAAATACAACTATAAAGAAATACAACTATAATGAGTAAAATGGATTAGATGAACATTTTATTTCATCTACAAACAAATGCCACAAGTGATGATAAAAAAATAGTTTATAAAATACTTTGTACATAAATCAATGAAGATAAACCTGCCTCACTAGTCCCAATGAGCCCAACCATAAGTGGCCCTAGACCACCCCAACCGTTAGTTGGATATGGATTAGGGTAATAGAGAAAATAAAAATAAGATATCATGTTCAGCCAACTTAAAATGATAAATTAAAACTTATTAAAGATATGGGTCAAAATTTGATGGATATACACTTTACCCAAAATGGAAAAATATTTAATATCAACTGTAATGATATAATGTAATCATAATAATTAAAATAATTATTTGATAATTATTTACAATTATAAGTCAGCTAATAATAACTTGAAATAAATCAACATCACTAACAAAATCATGCCATTAATTCTAATACAATTTTACAATCTTGAGTCAACAAAATAATGACTAAATAATAAAATAAAATTTAAGCATAATCATATAGATAAATAATAATAATAATAATAATAATAATAATAATAATAATAATAATAATAATAATAATAATAATAATAATAATAATAATAATAATAATAATAATAAAATATTATTTTTCCATAACACCCTAGTGTCTATTTTGAACCCTATAGAAGATCAATAATTTCCTTGACCCCAAGCTTATGGCCACAACTCACAATAGGGAAAAACAAATGAAATAACATTCCTTTATAAAGCTATACAACCCAAACTAGCATTTTGAAATATAAATAATACTTTTATAAAGTCAACACAGTCAATAAAATATATAGATGTATGACCCAACTATAAAACCTAGTTAGGGTTTTAAAATTTTAAAATGAATATAAAAACATAACATATTCAAACAAAAATACACAACTGTAGCCTTTATCAACATAGTCTATAATGACATATCAAAATAAAAACCCTAGCGCTAACAATGTGTAAATATCACAATGTATATGCATAATATATACCCTCAACCAGGCTTTACAATACAAAAAATGAAATGTATATATATTTCAAAAATATGCACATTGTATATATCCAACATAGCCATGGCCAAATCATACAATGGTCACCATGTAATCATACAGGAAATAGAAAGCCATCAACCCTTGTTAGGGTTTTAACAATAAACACCATAATGTAAGAATAATCCAATGACAATGTTTATGGGTAAAATAATAACTAGTTTTCCATTAAAAAGAAACCATTAAAATAATGCAACTCTAAATTTAAAAACACCACTTATTTAAAATCTAAAATTTGACATCGAAGATAATTTTTTCTATTTTAGGCTCCCAAGTTGTTATGCAAAATATAGCATTAAAATCTACATGTTTCAACTAAAACCAGCTAAAAAATATAAACTAAATCAAACCCCAATTAGCTCTACTAAAATCTCACATGGCTAGAAATATTAATGACTTAACTATAGTTCAATCTCCTAAAAAACCTCATTCACAAACTACATTTCATTTCCCTTGGTTCTCATGTCAAATTTTTTGGTAGAGTCTCTCGAAGGCATAGAGCTCTTCCAACAACCAAGAAAAAATGAATATATTAAAACTTAAAATGATTTAGAAGAGTCTCATCCCATTGTTTGGTGATTAGAGCCAATGCCATGACTTTAAAGTCAAATGGTCTTAAACAAAACATCAACTAATTGCTAATGCCCCAAGGTGGGGTATGACCTAACAATTTAAGCACATTCCCAAGATAAACATGGCTAATACAACAATGCATTCTAAAACAAATAAAAAATAAAATGAAGTTTTTAATTTAAAATCCATAAAGCACATAGCAGATGGAATAATTTTTATAGTGCCTTAACTTGTAACATAGGTTGATACAAAATATTAATTTTAACAACATCAAGGTAATCAAAGAAGGTGGTAAAGAGTCAACACTCAATTGAAACAAATTTAAACATAAGAACCACAAGTGACTAAACTTCATGTCAAAATTGACAATCATTAAGTCAACAAAAACATAATAAACTAGCATGCCTAAAATTATGACATCAACAAGCAAACAATAGTCATAAGACTAATTACAACTCAATAAAGCTAACAAGTCCTTAAGACAACATCAGTCATAATACTAATTATAACTCAATAAAGATAACATGAAGTAAAGTAATGACTGTAAAAATGTTGAAACTAATTAAAAAAAATCAATGATGAAATCAAATATAAAATGATAACACTCATCACTTAAATCATGTAAACAATATGACTAAATCAATAATATCTTCAAACTCAATTTTTATAATATAATATAATATTTTGGTCCATCCACATTATTTCTCAATGTTTCTTTGTTACTTAGGTCTAAACACAACCTAGATCAAGTACCTATCCCTACAATTAAGAAATAGACCATCATAAGTATATTGACATCTAAATATATTGAATTTAATAAAAACATTTAAATAACACATCTAAACTAAATAATAAATCAATTCTCATTAATCATAAATATCCATTATTGTAATGAAAATGTATCAATAATTGTCTCATCAATACTAATAAAATGTACTAATGTAGATGACATAACTGTAACACCATAGTCACACAAAAAAAATATGACTCATATAGTTCATAAATATCTATAACAACAAATGAAATAAATTCAAGTCAAACATGGTCATGAAAATATCACAAGGAAATAAAATAAATAATATTTATGCTAAACACTCATGCAATCAGAAAAATGGTGAAAAATCTAGGAAATAGGGACTTCAGTAACCCATAGGATTCTTGTGTCACTGACTTATTTATTGCATTAGTTACAACATAATATTTCAAGGCACTAACCATGGAGTATCCTACCATTCCCATATCCCACTAATCCTAGTTTCAAGAGTGTGGGGGAAGTAACTTCTTGGAGATAACCACTAACTAATGCACACTAAGTTAAATGGATGGAATGTATTTCCTAAGATTATGGTATACATAAGTTTAACTAGGGGAGTCTTCAATATACATTTTGATACAATGAGGCCCAAATCTATGGAAGAAGTTTATTTAACAAATACGCATGATTTATTTTAGTCCTAATGTGTACAACACAACCATAATAGTCTCATTAGATCAATCTCATAAAAAATGTACTTCAAGTCATGTTGTCTAGGGACTAAGTATTGAAGAGTGGAATACTCTCACTTCATGATGTACCTAAAACACACAACCACTTACCCAAAAAATATATCTCTAACTTAATTAATATACCTTATCAGTACACAGGGTTTGGCCTACTATGTGGTGATGAAATCTATGGTGAATAGAGCCCCTAATAAAATAAAATAAAAAGCTAAACACTTATTTCTAATTCTCAAGTATCATCACCAATGTGATGCTAAGAGAAGTGCATATACACAAGTATCATCTTGGGTAACACAACTTACAAGCAGTATTTATGATTCTCAAGTGTCATCACCAATATGACACCAAGAGAAGATCATACAAAACACAAGACACACACAAGTGTTGAAAAGGGAAACAAATTTAACTCTAAAAAACCAAATGTTTCTAGCTACTAGATTAATAAAATATTGTTATAAAAATTTAACAAAGAGAACATTAGCAACAAAGTAAAAATTGGTTTTATTCATCTCTTTTAGAGGATTTTATTTTACTTGTGACCTATAATCAAAATATTAGAATTTTTATTGGGATAAAAATCCAACACAACCTAAAAAAAGCTAACAAAGCATAATGGAAAACACACAAAAGAAAAGTCTCTGGAATGATTTTGTAAATACACAGTTAGAGAAAATTGTAAAATTATTAGATATTAAAAACCATAAAATCAAATGAAAAATTAAAAAAAAAAAAGTAGAATGATTTTGCAGATAACTTAAATTATTTTGTTGACACTCTTCATGAGTTCTCTATTTTATTGAATAATTTCACTAATTCTATAAATAATTTCCCTAATCCAGTTCATAATTTTACTAAAGTCATGTCCAATTTCATAGATGTTGATAAAATAGGGAAAATAAGTTAATAAGTAAAAAGGATTTCATAGATATGTTAAGTTATTTTGTTGATAAACTGATTGGTTTCACTAACGCTAAAAAATAAAATAAAAATATAAAAATAGATAGAAATGATTTCACAATTAGGTTAAGTCATTTCATAACTAGGATAAGCAATTTCATTGATAAACATACTAATTTCATTGATGGCATAGAAGATAAAAATATAGGAAAACATGAAAAAAGAGTTCTAAAAATCAAAATATAGTCTAGATTATAGAAGAAAACTGATATAGATAACTCCAACAAAGAGGAAAATAAAGAATTTCAAAACAAAAATATTTTAATAATGATTTCACTCTTAGGTTTAGCAATTTCACTACTATTAGTTCTAATTTGGTTACTAAGGAAAAATGACACAAAATAGAAAACATGATTATTTCTTAATTAGGTTTTTTATTGGTTGATACAATTTCATTGATAAATTCTACAAATTCACTATTTGAAATAAATAGAGAAAATTAGAAAACTGACAAAATAGAATAGATTGGAAAAAAAAAAGAAAAGTGTTAGAGGTAGAATACTACTAAATGAAACCAAAAAGTAGATAAATAATGATTTAACTATTCTACTTTATAATTTCATTAATTAAATTTATAAATTTATTGTTCCATAGATAGTATGTAAATGAGCTTAAGAACACCAGAAAATGTCTTGTAGCTACAAATAGAAACTTCCAAGATCAAGGTTAAATGCAAGTGCACAAGCAAAAAAAAAAATAATAATTGAAATGAGATCCTCAATGTACCTATGATGGTTAAGATATGTAAAGATGATGTAAATTCCCATCGAGCATTCCAAAATATGTAAAGGAAATATAAAAATATAACTAACACAAGAAATAAAATTAAAATGAAATATAAACTAGAAACCTAAACCTCAATGATAGAGAAACAAATGAAACAAACTAACTAAAACACACACTTAACAAACCAAAGTGAAATTAACTTCCTCCACTGTGATCAACTATTATTTTATCTTCAAATGTAGTGGATGTGGTTGTTCAATATTCTCCAGTGCAATGTGAATTGGGTAATGTTTTGGTGTGCAAATGACTCTTGATAGCTTGGATTCACTTGGAATCCACTTGTGAATTTGATAGAACTTTGTTAATGTAAGTGACGATGGATGAGAGTGATGGATTTCATGTTTATTTAAAGGTTTTGGAAGGTCAATTGAATGGTCAAGGATTATTTGAATATTTTTAACTATTAAAATAATCAATGGTGGATAGTTACTCTGAATCCATAAATATGATGACCAATTCCATAAGCTAAGAAAAAAGTGGAGTTGGTTGAGTGAGTCATCAAGAAAGGGTCAAATTGGTTGAAAGGTTCCAAGGTGACTCACTACGTATTTGAAGAAGTGGTTGGATGAGTCAACATGGGAGGTAGATAAATGTGGAGGATGTCTAGGTGAGGTGGAAAATATAGGTTTTTAAAACAAATATGGATATATGGTGTGCATAATTAAGTAATTAGGAATTATTAAATTATTTGAATTTTAGATAGAAATGATGTTAGTTTGAATTCAAATTTATGGAAAAAGAATAGTGAATTTCCATAATAAATGAAATTATATGTCTATAGTCCTAATATCAACTTCAATTATTTATAATGAGGCATCCTTTCAAATCAAATTATCAAAAATAAATATGGTTGAATCGACACACATGTGTACTCCTAACCTTACATTTTTTGCTTCTAATCATTTTAAATTCTTTAAATATCAGATTTCATGCATTGATTATATGTTGTAACATGCACTTTATTAAAAGTCACTAGAAAATAACTCAAGGTAGGATCAAATAAAGACAAGGTGTGTTGTACACACCCAAGTACACATTTCTTTCCTTTAAAATATAAATTTTATTACATGATATATGGGGGAAATGTAGATACTAAAATCTAATTTATATAGTACCTCAATCTTGTATACTTGGAAAATACCTATGATGGCTATACCTTTTAGTTATAGACCTTCTTAATACCAAAAGGCTTGTGTTCACTATCTCTTTTGGCAAAAAATTTTCTCTTAGTTTGACCATTGTTATTCTAATGACCCATGCCTTATATATCATGCAAAAAATATAAACCTGATGTTTATACTTCATTGCTAGTTTTGGACCTTTGCATATTTTATAGATCCCTAAACACTTGTGTTATAGATGGACACATTTATTGATGCATTCATAAATTTTCTTAAAAAGCATCCAGTTCCCAAAATTCATCCAATTTACAAAATAAACATATACAAAAGGTTGGCATAAGTGCTTTAATGTAAGATACTTATAAAACGGATTGGTATATATATAGTATCAACCCTCATTCATTCCTCACATGGTAATCACATACAAATCATAAGTAAATATATCATTAAACACTAAATAAATCATTAAAGTGAGCAAATATTCCCTATTTGTCCCTATTTACATATCAGTCATATGAACAATCTTTCAACATATTTCAAGCATTCAAAGAGTAGCCCATGAGCCATATTTTATATCCTACAAGATAGATCATTTCATGTCTTTTATTATCACAAATTAACAAATTTTAACACATAATTTAACACATATGGGATAACTTCATTAGTACAAGTCCCTCTTCAAAGTACTGGATATGTAGGTAACACCCACTAATAAAGGGTTCTTTGGGGTTAGCTTAACACCATGAGCCCACTAACCCATTTTTCTCATAGTCACTCTAAGGGTGAAGAGATAGGGTTTATTAATCTGATAAAGAGTGATAAATTTTGTAAATGATCTGAATATATTAGAATAAAGGCAATATAAATCCTAGAAGTCTCTAATTGGTTTCATCCAGATCTAATCAGTATTTGATAAAAAGATACTTATGATAGATCTAGACACCTACATCAATGAAATTCTCCAAATACAATAAAAAAATCCAAGACCAATAAAGTATATTTATAGGATCTACAAAATACTCAAAGATCATATTCCTATCAACTTCTAACTTGTTCCTAATCAAACCTGCATGCACACAGTAAACTAGCTAAGTATCATCATTTCTAATTTATTTCAATATTGTTGATATTAGAACACGGCTATAAAATAATAGTTTATAGTTGTATTATAAATGTGAATTTCACACTATTTTACACATAGTATATTATTTTTGTATATATATCAATCTAATTGTATTTTAAAAGTATTCATAATATGAAGAGTCTTCCAAATTGTTGTGAAACTCTAAAATATGAAGTGATAAAGTCTTTGGAAAGATCTATAAATACCACTAATTTTTACTAAAAAGGGGTTTTGAAATATTTTTAATTGTATACATATTCATAAATGGTTTTCATGTATACTTCTTTATGTTCCTTGCATCAATATTTTTTTAATTATTGAAATCTATTTATTATGAAAACACTTATTGTTTCAAATTCATTATATCTATGAATCATGATTATTCATGTTCTATTCCATACTTGTATTAGTGTAAAGTTTATGTGTGATTTATCCTTTTATGTTATGTAATATGTATCATAAAACTATCCCTTATTATCATATTATGATAGGTTTTATAGGAATATTAACAAAGGTGTGATGATCTAGTTTGCAACACACTTCCTATGACTTTGTCTTAGGACAAGACAATGATTTAAGTCTAGGAAAGTGTTGATAGAAGAACATGGATTCTAAAAAATAGTGTATAGTTATATTAAAATTGTGTTTTTTACCATTTTATACCTAATATATTATTTTTATATGTATGTGACTCTCATTTTATATCTAAAGACTTTGTAATGTGAAGAGTCTTCTTCTAGGTTGTAGCAGAATTCTAAAATATGAAGTGATAGAATATTTGGAAATTGATATAAATACCACTCATTTATATTGAAAATAATTCTAAAATATTAAAATACATATAGAGATTCATAAATGGTTTTCCTTTATGTTTCCTTATGTTCCTTGTGTTTATATGCTTTGAGTTATTGTAATCTATTAATTATGAAAACATTTACTATTTCAAGTTGATTATATATGTGAATCATGATTATTCCTATTATATTCCATTCTTGTATTAATGTAATTTTTTTATGTGAGTTATTTTTTACTATATAAGATGTTTTAGACAACTATCACATATTATCATGTTTTTATGGGTTTTATTGGAACTTATGATAACAAATATCTATCAATATCTTTATGTTACTATTTTTAACAATATCAATTGTATAAATCTAGAATATTATTTATCTAATTTTTCTATTTATTGGCTTGATTATTAGATTAGTTTACCACCCTTGATTAAAAGATTAATATAATCTTATTAACCCTAGATAATCCACATATCCTATCTAAATTTAGGGCTAAACAAATAGCTGATAGAGATGTAGTTATCATTGAGCATGACCAATTGAGGGTGGAGCCTGCTAGACATTAGATTACCTCTCCCAATCCATTAGCATATTTAGGCAAAATTACAAAGTAGATCATGTTGTGAA
>JARHVA010006769.1:320000-417500 GCA_037957365.1 Torreya grandis
TATAAATTATAAAAACTAAGATATGCTAAATATAAAAATTAGCAAAATATGTTAAGTTGATAGAAATACCAAAGTGAAATGATACTTGGCTAGTTTTATTATGTGAAAGTAGATATGGGTTTACGTGTTTAAGATCAAGATTTTGTTATAGTTAGATTTTGGAAATGATGTTTCTAGAGATGTAAACACTAACATTGACTTGGGGACATTACCATTGATGTTATTATCCATAATGCAATATTATTATGATGTAAAACATATCCATTAGATCTAAATTTGACCAATTTTACCATTATGGGTTTTCTCTCACCTTTATGATGATGTCTTTAAATCTAGAACATAGGTTGTCACTATCTCCTTATTGATCAAACCCTATATCCTCACCCTTCTTCACCCTTCAGATGGGTTTTAACAAAAATGGGTTAGTGGGCTTAGAGTGTTGATCTGAACTAAAATATGACTTTATAAATGAGTTTTCCCTACATAGCTAATACTCTAAGTAGGGCCTCAAGATTATGTATTTCTCCCTTATTTATGGGAGTGTGTGTGAAAAATGGTGTAATATGCTATATGTATAAGCATGCAGTGATCTATCTTGTAACTTGAATAAATATCATGGGATGTTCTTTGGATGCTTCAAACATTTTTTATGATTGATCTTATTAATGATAAATAGATAGGTATGAATAGGGTAGAATAGATCAGTTGTGTGATTTATTGAATGAGCATTGGTAGGTATTTACTTGGTATTTTATAGATGAATAATGAGAAGGCTTAAAATTATATTTATACCACACCTTTTGAAAATATTTCATAGTAGGGTTTAATAATACAAATAGTCTGACCCATATGTTTTGAATAATTTTAAATTTAGATGACTTTAGATGACTGATCACTAGACAAGAATCTAGACACTAGTGTTCCTCTATGGCTAGTAGTGTCTAGAAGGTTAGAAATTAGGTATAGGTCTATAATTGATAGTGAATGATATATATATATATATATATATATATATATATATATATATATATATATATATATATATATATATACATTTTTAATATTTTTTAAGGGAAAATATGTTTGGGTCACCATAATTATATGGGTTAGACTGAAAAATAATAGGCATAGTGACTTGGTGAATGTGAGATTTTCAATAATGTAAAGGTTTAAAAATAAAGGGTAGAGCCCTGATTGGTATTTTTAAAATTTAAAATATAGAGATTATATATAAATACCCCTAGTCTAGTAATGCATAAGGATGCAATTACTAGGTTAAAAGAAATAAATGTGCACCTAGGTATGTACAACACACTTTGACTTTCCTCGATCCCAAATTAAAAGATTTACTGGTGTATGATTATTAACCAAGAGCATGTTATAGTATAAAATTAGTTTATATAATATGAAATTTGAAATATTTAAAACAATAAAATTAAATAGAATAAGGAATTAATACACCTATGTGTTGATGCAACCATGTGCCATTTTTGTATTTTTCTTGGTAGAGATACTTACTTATGAAACATTGGATTTGAGAGAGGTTTATAACAAACCTTCGATATTTTAAGATGGATATCAGAAGGTATTACTCACCCAATCTGATTTAAGTATGAGTTATGACATGACCATTGAGATCACTAAATGTCACACACAACTCAATGTGAATATATATAATCAAGTGGGGGTGAATTATTTAATCAACTCATCCTATAAATCTAGTGAGGTTATGTGATTTAATCAACCCAACGAATAAATCAGGTGAGGTTGATTGATTTAATCAATTCAAACTATAAAGAGAGCCAACTATTACAAACAAAAAGGCTCAATAACATTACTTCTTGGTGTAATCAGTGCTTCTTGGTGAGGTTGAATGATTTAATCAATTCAACCTATAAATAGAGCCAACTGTTGTAGACATAAAAGGCTTGATAACAATACTTCTTGGTGTAATTTGTGCTTCCTAGTGATAATAATATGTCGATGTAATTGATAATTTTTTTAAGTTTTTAGTACAATAACATGGCATATACACCTATAAAGTGACTCAAACTAAATTTTATGTGTCATAAATATGAAAAAATATATTTAAAATTTATGAAAAATGGGTGAAATGCATAGGATTATGACCTAAGTGTATATCTAAATCATACACATGTATCAGATATTATGCAAGTGTGGAGGTAATGCATTTATGACATTACTCCATTAAAAAATGGAGATAATGAGAATTGAGTAAGTTTGGAGGTCATGTATTTATTACATTCCCACACTAAAAGTTGGAAACTATGTAAATGTGGAGTTTGTACCTTTTATGACATGCCCCCATTAAAATATATAAATTTTATAAATGTGGATCTCATGCCTTTTATGATATTCCCCCACTGTTATGCCCCCCTTTTGAGGTTAGACAACATATAATATGGTAGGTACCTTACCTAAAAAGGATAAGGTAATTATATAATTTGCATTTGAATCATGTAGCATATATGAGTAACATGTTTAAGTAGATATATCAATGAATATCACAATATCTAATCACATCAAGCCCTAATATGCATAAAATGTATCATGGAAACATTTATAAAATAAAATTACAATCTCAACAAATAATAAATCCCACACATAAGAGCACTCAATGTAATTCAAAATAATGGTCCAAGGAGACATCATACAAGGGTCATGCTCAAAATAAACACACTTTAAAGCCAATGACATATTTATATGTTTGCTCAACATAGAATGACATATTTAAATTTGCAATAGCATCAATGGCCTAGGGTCCAATAGGAAAGGAACATATTTAGATGTTCTATAATCAAGATAATATCAAATAATAAATATACTCAAAGAAGTGATAATGTGACTAAATGAAGTATAAGAAACCATCAAAAACATATCATACTAGTCCTTGAATATATGTGTTAACAAAAATGGTCATGTAATATAACATATCAAGTACACAATGAAAGATATGAACATGTATATAGACATGTTTAATTGTTAGTATATATGCTCAAAATTGATAATGTAGAAATGATCATAAACGATATGTAACCTATATCAATTATGATTAATAAAATAGATGCCCCCAATGTACTATATGACATGAGTAGAGGAGAGGCCCAACATCTATAGGTATATAGATCATGTGTCTATGGTATGCCTATATCACACTTAAAGATTTATGAAACATATATGTGTATATAAATAAAATGATATGATATATACTAACATGAAGCAAATAACATAGATGCCAAATTTTTTAATATGAATGTTGAATCTTTTTTGAATTTTTAGGGTAATTTGAGTGTTTTTACATTTTATTGAATATTTAATTTTTGGTATTTTTAAATATGTATTTTTTAGTATTTTTTATTTTTTATAAATCAAGGGCTAATAAATTAACCCATTTAATCAATTATCATAATATGTTATATATTAAAATATCATGAATTGTATTGGTGAGACTGAAAAGGAGCTTATATAGGTGTCAAATTAAGATCTGGAGAAATGGAAAAACTTTATGTGTGTTACATAGGAATATGTGGTCATGTATAAATAATAGAAAAAGTGGTATTGTGTGGAGCTCATTATTGAGTGATATTTGTTTTGTTTGTATTAGTAGTAATTGGAACATGTTTATTTGTTCTATATAATTAATTATGTTATGTAGGAGTAGATGAAGATTTTGTGGAGTCCATTGTATATCTCTGGTTAAAATGTATCTCATGTATAGGCTACCTATGAAAGGAGATTTATTTTTTATTACCATTTCATGGATGATCAACCTTAGTAGGTTTGATAAGTATCTATTTGGGAATAAATTCCTCCTTTTCAAGTGGATGTTCATATGCAATTCCAAAAAATATGACTACCCTATTGGTATGAATATATTTAATACACTTAAGCATTATGAAAGGTACTACATATATTTTATGTATCCAAGGTCATTCCAATAATGTATCAAAGACACACATGTATGGTATAACTTAAAAGGTATTAACTACATGTACTATCCTAACCTCTAAAGGTAGGTTAATATCACCAATAATATGTTGTGAATTCCTTGACCATTTTGCTCTAAGGGTATAAATCATCATGTATATATCCCAAATGTGTAAGTAACATCATGGTACATACATTTTAATTAACACCATTATCATTAAAAAAAACTATGTATAGGCTAATGATCAAGGTATAATCTAGTGAACAATGAATGAAGATCTAAGTCATCATTTATAATTTCACTATCATCAAATGAAATATAAGGTATTTAAACTATAAGAGGTGTTGTGTGTGTATAATTTCTAATAATCCCATCTAATGGGTGCCCATAGTATGGTGGAGGAGGATGGGCATGCTATTATATTTTTGCTTTTGGATCTTTATTATAATTATATTTCAATGGATTATTAAATATCTCATTGTTTTGACGGTCACCAAGTTGTGACCTTGGATCGTTTAGAGGATCATCAAAGATAATCTATTGGTTATTAATAAGGTATTGGACCTTATGTTTTAATGTGTAACATATGTTTTTAGAATTATTAGGGCATTGGTAATAGTCACATTATGAATTAACATCATATCATTTTCTTATGGGTTGACTCATATCAACCTATATGAAAGATGGAGAGATATGAGGTGACACTTCACAAGCTTAATAAGTAGTGAAACTAGAAATTTAAGTAATCATGTAAATTGTCTCTTAGGTGAATTAGATAAGATGAGGAGATTAGGTTTCTTTAAAATATCATTAACCATTGTAGTTATTTCTTTTTAGGTTATGTAGGCTTTACTTTGTATCTTGGATTGATATGAAACTTGGTAGAAGATGTAATTGGTGTGTTTTCTATATAATTAATCTTGTTTAAGGAAATAAGTTTCATTTATAGATCTCATAAAATATGGTATAAGTCATCAAAAATTTTAACTTGAAAATAATAGACTCATGTAATGGGGAAAGACAACATTGCTTAAATATGTCTTGAATCTCTTTATCTGCCATTAGAATTTTCATTTTGGATAAAATTGTTTTATACCTCAAGATATATTAATTGATAGGTTCATTATTTCCTTGTTTTATCTTATAAATTTGTGCATATATCATATTTTCACTCATTTTCATGGATACATGTTATAAATTAGTCTACTAGTTGTTTTAATCATTTCACCGATTCTATTGGTAATTAATAGAATTATATGAAATCATATTCATTTATGCTCCTTGGAAATAATTTGGTCAATTGCTTTTCATTTGAAACATAACCAATGTATGTTTCATAGAAATATTAAATATGTTGTTCAGGGTCACCCTTGACATCATGAAATGTGAACTTGGGTGAAACAAAAATAGTTTTCAAAGGGTACAAAGGTATATCAGGTGATAGAGGATTATGTAATACATCATGTGAATCAATAGCATGAGTTTTTTTCAAATAATTTTGGTCAATGTTGGAAAATTTAGCATCCAAAGTTTTTATAACTTGGAAAAGATTTTGCATTATAGACTCATTGGGATTAAAATTTGATATTTGAGAAGTCACCAAATAAGATGAATATGCCACTTGTGTTGATATGGGAATTTAAAATGGTAATTGAGTGTAAGTATTAATTATTCCCATGGATGACATTGAAACAATTGATCCATCTAATATTTCATTATTATTGGATGTGGATGTATTATCCTTAACATGGTTATTGCTTTATTCTTAAGTAAAATGTAAGAACATAGTAGTTAATTATTTATTTATATTTTAATGGTTGACTAAGGATTATTTATCTTCAATTTAAAAATTATCTTTGTTAACATTCTCCATATTTGATAAATGTAAATACAATTTATAAAGGAAATTTAAAAACTAAGATCTATAGATCACTATAATAAAAAAACCCTAGAAAAGTAAAAACCCTAAATCAAGCTAGAAGTTGTAAGGAAAGACATAATGGTCAAGTTCACCAAATTTTTAACCTTAAATTTAAAAGGTGGGATATGGTTAATAATATAAAAACAAATTAAGAATATGAAGATAAACTATTCTTAAGTATGATAATTAATTACATCCTTATATAAATGAATATTTTGAATTATGAAACTGAGATATGCCAAATATATAAAGTACCAAAATATGTTCAATTGATTTCAATACTAAATATAAATGATACTTAGGTGTGTTTTACTATTTGAAACTAGATTTAGGTTGAACATAAGAAGTGTGAAAGATCAATATTCTAAGATGATCATCAGATTCTAAAAATGATGTTTCTAGAGCCACTAACACTAATATCAACCTAGGTACACTAATGTTAATGGTATTGTATGTGATGTGATGTTATTTTCTTGTATATAATAACCAATATGTTTTTTTCACAACATGCACCATATTCAATTTGATAATAAGGACTCTCTTTTTTCTCTAGAGTTTGGTCTTATCTCTTTGAGGAATTTGTTGGTAGTTGATTTTTTAAAACAACCTTACTAGAAGTGCATTTTTTCTTGATATGAATATTTAAAATCTAAATATGATTCATTGATTTAAACAAATTTGAAAAATAATAAATTTTCATCATAAACACTTGGTCTAGAAATCAAATCTAGGATTGCATTAATTTAAAAATCTAAATTTGCATGATTATATTAAGATTTGATCTATCTTCATGCTTGGTTTTTGAAACACATTTAAATATTTCTTTTTAGACAATTTTACCTTGGATTTATGCAAATTATCTAGTTATTTTAGAGTTTTTCTTTTCTTTTCCTAAGTAATGTAATCCATTTATAGTTCATTTTTATTTAAAGTGACTATTATTCCCTAACACACAACCCATTTTGAAATACAAATAGGGACCCACTATTGATTGAATGTCCTAATTTGAGGTATAGTAAAATAGAAGTCTATGATGTGGAATTTGATTAACATAAAATTAAATTAATTTTTAAGTATGCAGTTTGTTCCACAATTATGTGAAGGTGAATCAAATCTATCCATAATCCATATGCATGATTTATATTTTTCCTTTTATTATATTTCAATTCAAAAATCTTATATGAACATGTCATATTTTTTTATTAAAACTCTAGCTAGGGTGACATGTTATAATTTTATTTCGTTCTTTGCCTATGTTATTTCTTAAACATTTTATTTCATGCTTAAATATTTCCTAATGCATCTTGGATCTCATAAAATTTTACCAAGTGACATCATTATAGTCACCCAAAGCCTAAGTGAAGAACGTAAGTCATCCTAGTAAAGTGGATCGATAGGATCTTACCAACTATCATCATCCCTATAGCACAGAGGTGGTGTCAATAGAGTTATTTTTACACACTATATTAAGCAAGTAGAGTAGTGAGATCCATACACATGTCATCATCCTACTAAACAAAAGGTTTCATCAACATAGTTACATGTATAAATTATCCTAGGAAAGTAGAGTAGTGATATTCATCCACATGTCATCATCTTGTTCACCCAAAGGTGACATCACATAGTTCCTTATATGGACTATCTTAGGTAAGTAAAGAAATGATATCCATCCTCATGTCATCATATTTCTAACATGGAGGTGATGTCAGCATAGTTATTTATATGGAATATCCTAGGTAAGTGGATAAATGAGATCCATCTATATGTCATCATCCTGCTAAGCCAAAGGTGATGTTAGCATAGTTACTCATATGGACTATACTAGGTAAGTAGAGTACTAAGATCCATACATGTTCCATCATCCTACTAACATAGAGGAGATGTATGCATAGTTTTTTATACAAATTATCTTAAATAAGTAAATCATCAAGAGCCATCCATGTGTCACCATCCCACTCACCTAGAGGTGACATTAGTAGAGTTCCTTGTACAGACTATCATAGATAAGTGGATAAATAATGGCCATCCACATGTCACCATCTCACTCACCTAGAGGTGATGTCAGTAGAGTTCCTTGTACATACTATTCTAGGAAAGTGGATCATTGAGACGTTGAAAAGTGTTGTCATTGATGTCAAGGTCAAGGATGATATCACTAATGTCAAGGTCAAGGTTGATTTCATTGATGTCAAGGTGCATCTGGTTAACATTCATGGTGAGTGGTTTATGAGATATGAACCATGTGATAAGAGGGAATTTGAAGGCAACCTAAGACTCTCTATTGAGAGAGAATTTGAAGGAAACCTAATGATTCCTCTGAGTTTTATGTCAAGATTTAGGTCAAGAAAATCATGTTTTGAGTATTAATCCTTGATTACAAGTTTCCTTGATAAGTGTAATCATAAAAAGCATAGTCATATCATGAGCATGTACATGGTGAGCATAGAGAGGTATGCATAAATGTATGATATTGTCTAAGGAACATGAAGGAATGTGATCAAGGTGTATAAGCATCAATGTGTTATAAGTAGTTACTAAGGGGGGGGATAAATTGCTTAATAATAACTATTCAATTCCATTCATCATTCCATGAAACATTCATTTCACATAAAATATCAATGCAAAAGCAAACAACATCACAATTATATCATGATACAACACAAAATATATGTGGTAAACCCTCTTGGGAGATAAATACCACTAGACCATTCACATGGAATACAATCCTATTATTTCATGATTCACATTTTAGTGAATCACCAACTTCACAAGGAGCTCCAACCCCTATCTGGATAATCACTAACTTAACTAGTCTTCTACAAGCTCTATCTTGCAAAGAGGATACAACCTCCTAGGTAACATAGTACCAAATAAGTCACATATAATATAATATCATATTAAAACACATATTTATAACTCAATTATATATGACAAACTTATTTTTCACTCTTTACCCTTCAATCTCACTCAAACAACCTCTTAGGCCTTCTCACTCAAATAGCCCTCTCTTTGGTAAAATTAGGTCAAGTGACCTTGCTCAACACCTGTATAAAAAAAAATTATATACTCATGGAATATTTTTATCAGATTCCTGATGATCTTTAATTTTTTAATGTATTCTCCAAAACACTATTTCCTCCACTCAATAGATCAATATCTCAACTAGTCAATTTAAGCCTATTAAGCCTTCTTAAGTACTTGACCCTTGCTCTCACCCATATTCATTGGCCATGGACCTTTAAATAGATGAAATAACTTTGCAATATATCACCATATAATTTTAAAATGTGAAAAAAACATTTGGTTGTTTTGTCATAATCCATAAGGACCAAATCCATAATTAGGCCTATTGGAGACCTAATGCAATTAGGTATGTCCTATCCACACGTTACCATTATGACCCTTAGGAACACTTATTGTCACAAAAAATGGATTAAAAAATTAATAAATTCCTCAAATATACCCCTTATAATTTAAAATTTAGTCCCTAACTCCATTTGGACCATTTCACTACATGGACCTACCAATTAGGTCTCCTCACCAACATGCCTTCTTATTACCAGTAAGTCTGTCTTGCACATTTGAGTCATATACAAAAATTTATGCATATAACATGAAAAAAATAATATTAATATTATATTTAATACTTAAAAAATTCCTAAAATACCTTTTCTTCCATCACACAATCCAAAAGGCCTCAAGAACACTCATGTAGATGGCTTACTCAGAAACACCAAACACTGTCAACACATAGTCAAAATCATTTGACTCTCCAAACTTGAATAGGGAATTATAATGATAAAAATTAATTAATATGATCCTATTATTCATTTATAACACCTTAAATATATTTTCATCATTCATATTAGTTAAAAATGACTTAGGAACATCCTTTTCATACATCCACAAAAAGTTACCTGTAGGGTCAAAAACACAATTAATAAAATCAACTTGTAAAACACCTATGGGAACACTTATGTGATATTAAAATGGATTTTTTTTAACAAATATCATCATTATATAATATATTTAAATATAAATTATATTTTTATATATAGATATTGGTCTTATAGACCAATATCACTATGTCACTCTTCACAGACTTCACTATGCTAGACAGACCAATTTGATGAAAACTATTTTCATAAGTGTAGGAATCATACAAAATTATATACAAATGGGATATTATTTATATGTATTAAATAATTAAAAAATTCCTTATGATTCATACCTAGTCTTATGTAACTAATCCCTAATCTCATTCTCATTCTCACCTAGTTTTCTCATTATTCTGCTCATTAGGCTAGTTTAGCAATAGGCTAACTTACATGGCCATTTTTTAACATGTATGGTGATAAACCTTATCAAAATATTTCATGGGAATAAACTATAAGTCTTGAACATCATTCTCTATTCACTTTCATGATTTAACCTAGTGAACCCTACCTATAACATCAAAAACCTTAAAAATAGGTGTTTTCCTATAGCTTTTACTCACTGTCAAGATAAACCAAAACCACCTAAGGAAAACTTGAAGATTAATTTACATGTTAAAAACACCAAACTATGTTAAATATACCATTATAATATATAACTATTTATATCTTTCCTATCATGTCTTTGTAAGGGTTTTAGGAGGGTTTGACTACCTTACCTTCTAAACAATCATTCATAAATTATTACCCCTAAAATACAAAAAATTGAAAATAAATTCAATATAGATACCTTCTCAAAATACCATGAAGTGATCAGAATCTCATGAAAAGGTTACAAATTCTAATGAACATGAGAAACTTCTTCTCGAGTCTACAACACCCTTTTCTATGCACACAATCAACCTTACCACCAAATTAATTGCTTTATCCTTTAGGTGTTGACTTAAAAATTGGTAAAAGTTCCTATAAAAATTCCTAAAAAATTTAAATTATCTTAATATATCTACCTTATTTGGAAATGAACTTGTTTCTTGGTTAGGCCATTATAGGTCACTTTGTACACTAGGCCTCATACTATGAAGCATACTTTGAGTATGATCATGCCTTGAAACATCTTTAAATGTATTAAAAACTCACAATCATGTCATAAAACATCATATAATTCTTATAAATTTCAAATCTTACTCCTACAAGTCATATATAACTTATCTCATCATGTTATTAGGCCTATGCCATTTTAGTAGGTTCCTCAATTAAGGCCTTAAAAACTCAACAAGAATAACAATGTTAATAAATAAGGACATAAATGACACTTTAATGACATAAATTAAAAATTAACTCAATTTTTTTTAAAATATTCCCAACATAAGGTGTGTTTTCAAGGTCAATTTTCAAGCTTCAAAAGCTTGAGAAGCCTAGCCATGATATTGGTCATTACATAAAGAGACCTTATGAGAAGGTATGAGCTTGGTGGTTTGGTGAGATGAATGTGCATAGGAATAATAGGATGCATAGGGTTTTTTTATAATTAATATTAGTAAATATATCACTCATGAGAGTCTCAAAGTGAAACTATAAGGGTAGGACATATAGACCTGGTATGCAACTAGATCACCTCTAGATCTTTCCTGACCTAATGAGGGGTCATGAGGAGTTGTCATGGTCTATAAAGGATGTAAAATAGTCTATGAAAATTATATAGGCTTCTTGAGCATGCATATAGTGTGTAAAAAATATGAAAATAGTGTTGAAGGTTACTTTCAAGATGTAATATGGTTTGTAGGTCAAGGTCCAAGCAAACACAAGAGAAATGGTGGCTAAATGAGGTATCAGGATTAGTTTCCAAGGAAAGTGTGAGTATGTTTTCATTTAAAAATGTATTTATTATTTTTTAAAGTATTTTTACCAAGTTTTAGGTCAAATTTTGAAGTTTAAGGCAAGAAAAATTGCTTTAAGGTCTCTCGAGTGCACAAAATGGAGGGTTCTCAACCTGAGAAGAAATTTCAAGTGTTCATTGGCATGTATAACCTATACATGAGAACTTTATATATTAATTTTATATTGGTAATTTTCATATATCAAATTTACAAGCATTATTTTCTATAATAAGGAGCTAATCTTTATGAATGATTTTTAAGATTGTAAGATGTTTAAACCCTCAAAGAACCCTAATAATGACATGATATACATGATCCTATTATAAAGTTATAAATATGGATTTAAATATTTATTTAAGTTATTTTAGGTTGTATTAAACTCTCCCATAAACCTCCAGGTGTGATTGGTTTTTCAGGTGAGTGAGTTGACCCTACAAGTAAAGCCTTGATTCATAAATATTTATTATTGTAGTTAGAGTTGACCAAGTCAAAGTTGTTAAATGGATGGGAGATATATATTGATAATTTTAATTATTTACATGGTGGTTTTTAATTAATTTATATCACTTAGGAGTTCTAAATTATTCTTACAATTTGACCAATCGTTAATAGGCCTAATAGTGCAGTTAGTGAGAAAACTAGGGAAAAGTGAGAAGTTGATTAGGGATGTGTTATAATGGATTATGGGTGAATAAAAGTGCATGGAATTTTTTTTAAATAACTTTAATAAATTTTAATTTCAGATATATGTTTTTTAAGGTTAGTATATATGATGAAAATGTTGCTCATAAGTTGACTTTTGTAGTGTAGATAAAATAGTGAAGGTGTGAGGTTGTGAGATTGGTCTGCAAGACCAATATTTCCATATGACCATGTTATATATATATATATATATATATATATATATATATATATATATATATTGTATTTATATAATTATATTATAATATAATTCACATGAATTATTAGTATTTTAAATTTTACACATAGGTGTTGAAAATCACTATCACCATGACTATGTTTGAAGGTAAACTAGCAAATTTGGGTAAGCAAGTTATAATGATGAGTTGGAGGCTCTCTGCCCTAAGCTTAAGCATCCAATGAATAAGATGTTATTTTTTATGAAATTAATGTCCTATAAATTATTTTTATAATCTTTTGAATCAATTATAATGATTTAAATTATAAATACAAAATGGCTTGACTGGTTCAGGTTTGACTGTGTATATTGAAGACAAAAGATTGGTCTACAAGACCAATATTTGGCATTGGACCTTATGATATTTATACTTTAGAGTGATATATATTTAAAATAATATCTATAAGGTGTCATATTTCATATAAATTATTTTTTAGGTCTTTAATATCAATTTTCCATGATTGTGTTTTGAGGCTAGTTGGTAATTTTAAGTGGGCTACTTGTAGAGAAGGGTTTGAGTAATTTTTACCCGAGTTGTGAAGTAATAAACATATTGGGATTATAATAAGGTAATTTATATATATATATATATATATATGATTTTTTTCCATTTTTATTTGTAAAAATTATGTTTTTATGTCTATTTTTCAAGATAGACTTTTTGAGTATGCATAGGCCTGATATAAACAATGCTAATGGTGTGCTTCAAGTAGTGATTTGAGATAAAAAGTGTCATGGACAAAATATGAGCCCATAAGGGTTATATTTGAATTTTATATGATGTTTTACTTTTGCGTGAAGTTTTTTAAGGTGTTATAATGAATAAAAAGTGTAACATGTCCTAGAACAGATCTAATGGGATTAGGTCTCTATGAGACCTAAAGTTGAGATAAAGCCTAATCGATATATGTTAGACATAAAGGGACCCAAAGCATGTTTTATACATTTATATGATATTTTATAACATAAATTTCATGGATTAAACAATATGAAAAGTATGTTTGTTTGACTAAGAAGTATATGAGCAAGTGACTTGTATAAATACTAGGTAGTTTTAAGCATATTTTTGTGTGTAAAATGTAAATGAATAAGATTACATATTGATGAGTATAATAAGGTATTATATACCATAATAAGATAATATATGATTGGTTATTAATATTTTATAAAGGTTCTTCATACAATTATCAAGGTCATATGACCTAATCAAGTCAAGAAGAGGGCTAGTTGAGTGAAGAAGGCTAGAGACTAGTTTTGAGAGTGATAGAAGTGTGTGAAGAGATAAGGAAGGATATCATCATTTATTGTATGATAAAAAATGTATTTTAAATTTTATCAAGTATTTTATGTGGTTTATTTGGTGAAAATTCATCTAGGGGATTGGTGTTTCCTTGCAAGTGGGTGCTTGCTAAAGCTTAGTTGAGTTAGTGCTTAGCTAGTTGGGATTGGTGTTCCATGTAAAGTTGGTTCTTCAAAAAAGTTGATGTTTTTCATATAGAAAATATTAAATTTTTATATATCAGTGGTTTTTCATCCCCTTAAGGTTTTATCACATATAAGTTGTGTTATCTTATGTTCTTATGTTTCATGTATGTGTAAATGGTTACTTAGTCATTGCTTGATCTACATACTTGAATGAATGCTTAAGTATAATTTAAGTAAATTATTTAAATATTGATTCACACCCCCCTCTTAGACATATTTATTCTAACATTTGTTATCAGATCTTGGTCCTTTGATGTAAGTCTAAAAACCTAAAGGAGATCCTAGAAATAAATATGGATAATAACCAAGATTAAGGTGGTTTTTCTACCTGTAAGGCTCCATTATTAAATGGATCAAATTTTGAATTTTGGAATGTTAGGATGAAGATATATTTAATGTTTCAAGGTCATGATATCTGGTAGTCATTTGTGGATGGCTATAGTGCTCCTTATGTTCCCCAAATTAATGCAGTAGCTAAGAAGGATAGTGAAAGCAACTCCAAGGTAATGAATGTCATTCTTTGTGTCCTATCAAAGGAAAATATTGTAAAGGTAATAAATTATGAATTAGATATAGAGATATGGAAAAAATTGAAAACTATCTATGAATGAGACACCAAGGTGAATATAGCTAAGTTACAAACCCACTAAAGATAGTTAGAAAGCTTGAAGATGAAACCATTGCATCCTACCTATTGAGGTTTGATGAATTTGCCAATGACATTAGAGGATTAGGAAAAGAAGTGATAAAATCTAATATTATTCAAAAAGTGTTGAGATCACTAATTCCTTAGATTGACTATAAGGTATCTATAGTAGAAGAAATGCAAGATTTATAAAAGATAGAAATGGATGGGCTTCATGACATCTTGACTACCTATGAGATGAGAACAAATGAAGGAAGAAATCCCAACAAGGAAGATTATTTCAATGTTTATAAGAAATAAAAATCTAAGAAGGTAAAGGATGAGGAATGTTCAGATGTTGATAATGATAAACTAATATCCATGTTTGCAAGGAAATTAAGGTTTGGCTTAGGTAAGTACAAGGGTAATCTGCCCTTTTAATGTTTCAACTGTGAAAATATTCGTCACTTTTCATCTAAGTATCCTAAAAATGATAATATTTCACATTAAGAACATGATGAACATCATAGAGATGACAATAAGTCATAGAATCCTAATAAAACTAAGGAGTTCATGACATATGAAGGTAAGAAAGGAACTTTTAAGAACAAGAGGAGCTTCTATACTAAAGAAGATAAATATTCTAATGTAAGTGACTAAATTTTATCTAGTAGTGATGATGGTAGTAATTAACCTAAACATGATAATAATAAAACCTTATTCATGGCCATAAAATCAAATAATAAGGGTCACTCAAGTGTGAAATGCCTTATGGTTGATATAGAATTAGATGAATAATAAGCTATAGTGAATCTTGAGGTAGAATTGGTAAGTGACCTAGAAGAATTGAAGTTTTGAAGGATAAATAATCACAAACTAAGATAATTAGTTAAGTACTATGAGGATAATATTAGATTATTTGAGGAGAGACTGAGTAAGGCTTCCAAGGAGTATGATGAGATCATCAATCAAATTGAAGCACATATGGAGATAGTTAATACAATCTTAAATTATAAAGAGGAAGAATGCATCAGGTATAAAATTTAAGTGGAATCCTTAAAATTTGATTTGAATTAAGCATCTATAAATTTGAGGACCTTTGTGAAGTTTGAAAATATCACTAAGGATTTAGATGATATCTTGAGTAGTCAAAATTTTACAAGTGACAAGAAAGGTCTTGGTTTCAAAGAAGACCAAAAAGAGGAACCTAAAGTCAAGGAGATGGATATTTAAGATAATAAGGTCAATATGAAAAGACTTATAAAACAAATTCTATAAGGTATGCCTATTCATTTAATGGTTACTGTTTTTGTGTAGTTAGTTTTATCATAGAGCAAGAGAGTGTAGAGGACCCTCCAAGAATGAGTACTCATGGAACTATCAAAGGATTCATAATTAAAATAAAAAAATAGGTAAATATAAGGTGTTATATTATAGTTTTCATAATGTATGAAACATTTCAAGATTTTGTACTGATAGATTTATAAGGTCATCAAGTCAAAATAGGAAGTTTGAAGCCCCTAGAGTGCAAGAAAGAAGGTAAATAAATGTATGGAAACCAAAGATAATGAAGATGAGTCATGATAAATCTACAATCTCAAGTGGAATAATTTTTATGATAAATAATTATATAGATGTAAAATCATGTGAGTAATTCCTATTGTCAGCCCACATTGATGATCAAATGGTTGATGAAGAGATCAAACCTATAGTGCCAATCAAGCCCAAAAGAATATTAAAGGACATCCAATCTTTTGTTAGCATAGAGATCTAATAATATCATAAAATGGTTTTATTTTAGATACCTATGGAAATGGGTGACTTTATTAGGATTAATGAAGACACTCTTTAGTTATCATAAGCATAGTGGACACTTGGTTTGAGGGGGATCTATTCAAGTTGTTATCTAAGCTTGATTTGTGTTGAGAAATGGTCTTGTAATATAAGTTCATTTGAATAAGGTATGAATGGAGTAAGGAGGAACATGTTACCTTAAGTATTAATATTATGTGTATTTATCTCCTATAGTAAGAAGGTATGGTTCCATATGGTATTTTATGTAGTACCCTTTGTAATTATTGTCAAAGGGGGATAACGTCCAAGAAGGGAGATTGACTAGACTAGGGGATATGAAAGTGATCAATTTGAAGAATGATTTTACATAAATAATAAATGGGGAGTTTTTTTTGGAATTTATGTCATTTATTTCAATGTAAAATTTGATATCATTGATGTCAAGGTCAAGGTGCATCTGGTAAAGATGCATGGTGAGTGGTTTATGAGATATGAACCATGTGACACGAGAGAATCTAAATGGAACCTAATTAATATCTATTGAGAGATAATTTTAATTCAAAATAGTTATTAATTTTATTTTTATGTCAAGATTCAGGTCAAGGAAAGCATGTTTTGAGTACTAGTCCTTGAGCACAAGGTGCCGTGAGAAGTCTAGTCTTAACAAGCATAGTCATATCATAAGCATGTGAATGATGAGCATAGATAGGTATTTACAAAGGTATAATACTATATAATTAACATAAAATTCATTTGAAAATTGTGTATAAGCATCAATGAGTGTTTTTAAGGTTAGTTATTAAGCTTTAAGAGCTTGAAAAGCCTAGTCATGACATTGGTCATTGTATGAAGAGACCTTGTGAGAAGGTATGAGCTTAGTGGTATGATGATATTAACGAAAATAGGAATAATAATTTGTATAAGGTTGTTTTATAATGAATATGAGGCATTAGATCACTCATGAGAATCTCAAAGTGAGCCTACATGGGTAGGACCTTCAGACCTGGTATGTAACTAAACCACCTCTAAATCCTACCTAACCTAATGATGTGTCATGATGAATTTTCATGGTATATTTAGGATGTAATTTTTTTTAAATAATTATATATATTTATTTAACATGTATATTAGGTTTAAATAACATTAAAATAGGCTTAAAGGTCAGCTTCAAGACTTAATGTGGTTTGAAGGTCAAGGTCCAAGCAAGTAAAGAGAGAAATGGTGGCCAAATGAGGTATAAATATTAGATTCAAAGGTAAGTGTGAGTATGTGTGCATTGAAAAAGGTATTTAATGTTGTTTCAAGTATGTTTACCAATTTTTGGGTCAAAAATTGAAGGTTAAGGTAAGAAAAAGTGCTTTAAGGTCTCTCAAGTGTACAAAATGGAGGGTTCTCAACTCGAGAAAAACTTTCAAGTGTTCATAGGCACATGTAACCTTTTCATGAGAAATTGAGATATTAATGGTAGATGGGGAATGGTCATAGATAAAATTTTAAACATTTTTTTCTATAATAAGGGGCTAAGCTTTATGAATGATTGTTAAGACTATAAGATGGTTTAAACCCTCAAATAACCCTAATAATGCCTTGATATGAATGATATTGTTTTCAAGTGATCAGAATGGATTGAAACATATAGTTAAGTTATTTTAGGTTATAATAAACTCTCCCAAACACATTTATGTTTGATTGGTTTTTCAAGTGAGTGAGTTTACCCTACAAGAAAAGCCTTATTTCTCAAAGACTTGTTATAGCAATCAGAGTTGACCAATTCAAAGTTGGTAAATGGATGGAGGATAAATAATGAGAATTTAATTTTATGTACATGTTTGTTTCAAATAAATTTATATCCCTAAATATTGATGGACAAATCTTACAAGTTGACCAATCATTATCAAGCTTAATGGTGCAAATAATGAGAAAATTAGGCAAAAGTGATAAGTTGATTAGGGAGGTTTTATAATAGATTAGGAATGAATTTTATTCCATGGATAATTTTTCAATACATTTAATACATTTTCATGTTGTATATATTTAATTGAGGTCAGTGGATATGATGAAAATGTTGCTCATAAGTTGACCTGTCTAGCACAGATAAGATAGTGAAGGTGTGAGGTTGTGAGATTGGTCTACAATACCAATATTTACATATGAATATGTTACATATCTATTTTATATTTGTATAATTATATTATAATATCAATAAAATTCATTATAAGTCTCTGAAAATGTATACATAGGTTTTGAATGTCATTATCACTATGATTATGTTTGAAGGTAAACTAGGAAATCTGAGTAAGCAAGTTACAGTGATGAGTTTGAGGCTCTCTTCCCTGAGATGAAGCATATAATGAATATGATTTTTTTTAATGAAATTAATTTATTATTAATTATTTTCATAATATTTTAGATTAGTGAATTTTATTTAAATGGTAAAGCCAAGATGGGTTGAATGGTTTAGGTTTGATTATGTATACTAAAGACAAAAGACTAGTCTGTAAGACCAATATTTAACATTAGACCTTGTAATATGTATACTTAAGAGTGATAAATATATTTAAATAATATATTTAAATTTTCATAGGTCATATAAAGTATTATTTTATGTGTTTAAGGTCAAGTTTTCAAGACCATATTTTGAGGGTAGTTGGTAATTCTGAGTGGGCTACTTGTAAAGAAGGTTTTGAGTTATTTTTCCCTAAGTTGTGAAGTATAGAACATATGGTTATGACCCTAAAATAATTTATATTATTTATATATTATTATTTTCCATTATTTTTTGTAAAATTTATGTGTTTACTTATATTTTTCAAGATAGACTTTCTGAGTATGCACAGGCCTAATATGAGTAATGTTAATGGTGTGCTTCAAGTAGTGGTTTTAACTAAAACATTTCATGGAATAAATATGAGACTATAATGGGTCTAATTGAATTTAATATGATTTTTTCCTAATATTTTAAGTGTTTTAAGGAAGACAAAGTGTAACATGTCCTAGAATAGACCTAATGGGATTGTGTCTCTATGAGACCTAAACATGAGATAAGACATAATTGAGATATGTAAAACCTAAAGGACCCAAAGAAAATTTTATCTATGTCTATGTTATTTAATTATATATAATTCATGGCATAACTAAGTTGTTAAGTATGTTTGGCCAACTAATAAGGATATGAATAAGTGACTTGTATAAATACTAGGAAGTTTTAGGTCTATTTGTGTGTGTAGAGTGTAAGTAAATAATGTAACACATTGGTGAGTATAAAAATATATTATAAACCATGAAATATCATATATTATAAATTATGAATCTTTTACATAGGTTCTAGATATGATTATCAAGGTCATAAGACCTAATCAAGTCAAGAAGAGGGCTAGTTGAGCAAAGAAGGCTAGAGACCAATTTTGAGAGGGATAAAAATGTGTGAAGAGATGAGGAAGGAGATACTAATATGTTGTATGATAAATAAGGTATTTTGAAGGTGATCAAGTTTTTTATTTGTTTTATTTTTTTCTAAGTCATCTAAGATGTTGGTGCCTCCTTGAAAGTGTGTGCTTACTAAAGCCTAATTGAGTTGGTGCTTACCTAGTTGAGGTTGATGTTCCATGTGAAGTTAGTGTTTCACTAAATTTGATGTTTGTATTATAGGACTATATTTCCTTTTCATATATTATTCTGTTTCCATAACATTTAGGGTTTCTCACATATAATTTATGTTATCTTATGTTCTTATGTTTCATACATATGTTAATGGTTACTTAGTCATCACTTGATCTAAATACTTGATTGAATTCTTAAGTGGAATTGAAGTAAAGATTTTAAAGACTGATTCACCCCCTTCCTCTCATTCATCTTAATTATAACATGATATTTATTCACATGGCATCATCCTACTAAACTATTATCAAAATAATGAAGTACAATAGGCCCTATCTTAATTACAAGTAGAGTAGTGATTCTTAGACACATGTCCCTAAGCCACATAAGTAGATAAAAAAGACAAAAATTCTAATATTAAAGTTTTGATAAGATATGTTTATCACATTATGATGACTAGGAACCTAAGAATAGGTTAAAGAAGACAAATGGAAATAAAATCCATGGAAATAGATGTTAGGAAATTCAAGTGGAAAGAATAAACATGGGATGATATGATTACAAAGAAGAATACATTGTAAAATTAATGCATTTAATTATTAGGGCCAACATGTGTGCCACTTCAAATACCCACTGTTATGACTATATTTTTAATAACTTCTGGTGTATCTATGGTAAAAATGTCTATTCCAACTACTACTCAAGTTACTACAATATTTTCATCCACTCTATTTTCAACAATAGTTACCCCATCATGTTCTTCTTCTAGTGGTGCCATATCAATAACCCATTAATTATATATGACCTTTCATGATTCAACTAATTTGGAACTGATAGTTCTTAATTTATTTGGCACATATATATAATTCTATTATGGGAAAACAATACTTGATTGAATTCTTAAGTGGAATTGAAGTAAATATTTTAAAGACTAATTCACCCCCTTCCTCTCATTCATCTTAATTATAACATGATATTTATTCACATGGCATCATCCTACTAAACTATTACCAAAATAATGAAGTATAATAGGCCCTAGCTTGATTACAAGTAGAGTAGTGATTCTTAGACACATGTCCCTAAGCCACATAAGTAGATAACAAAGACAAAAATTCCAATATTAAAGTTTTGATAAGAGATTTTTATCACATTATGATGACTAGGAACCTAAGATTAGGTAAAAGAAGAAACATGGAAATAAAATCCATGGAAATAGATGTTAGGAAATTCAAGTGGAAAGAATAAACATGGGATGATATGATTAAAAAGAAGAATACATTGTAAAATTAATGCATTCAATTATTAGGGCCAACATGTGTGCCACTTCAAATACCCACTACTATGACTATATTTTTAATAACTTCTAGTGTATCTATGGTAAAAATGTCTATTGCAACTAGTACTCAAGTTATTATAATATTTTCATCCACTCTATTTTCAACAATAGTTACCCCATCATTTTCTTCTTCTACTGGTGCCAAATCAACAACCCATTAATTATATATGAAATTCCATGATTCAACTAATTTGGAACTGATAGTTCTTAATTTATTTGGCATATATATATATATATATATATATATATATATAATTCTATTATGGGAAAACACTTTTGTACATGTAAATTTTTCATTATGATTGTAATACATTACTATTTTTAGACATAATCTTAGACTTTACTTGAGAGATTCCATTCCAAGCTTATATATAGTTGTATCCTCTTGATCCCAAAGGGAGGATAGTTTTGGAAATTAAGATTAACAAGAAGTTATAAAGAAAGTTTTACAATTAGTGCTGATGTGTAAATATTGATTCTTCTCCAAATCTATGGATTTTTTAAGAAGTTCTATCATTCTATTATATTAGTCTTCTAGTTGTGAATGAGTTGTATTTTGAATAAAATTATTCATATTGTTCTATTGTTAATGTGAATGCCTTTTGTGTATTAATCATAATCCCCTTGTAGATGTATAAACACAATCTAAAAAATGTGATAATCTTTGATTATATGTGCTTAAGTTTATTATATTCTTCTTCCCTTTGAATTTTAACTCTGATTTATTGTTGGTGTGATTATAGTATCTTGCAACAATAATTGGTTTTTAATTACTTTTCCAACTTGTAGTTCAAGTGTTGGCTTAGAAAGGTTTCATTTTTTCTGGTCCACAAGCTTTCTTTCTATCTTACCTTACCCTCTTTTTGAGTTTATTTTGGTTAGATCAACCTTATATTAGATCCATCATATATCCACCCATCTCAAGTAGATTTAGATTCATCCATAGATGACCCATTTGTGTTAGACAAACTCATCTACTCACCATTATTCCACCAATAGGTGGTTTAAAAAACCAAATATCTCAAAACTCATGCCTTGGAGTGAATATTCATTCATAAATCCTAAAACATTAGAGGCTAACTCATAAGGCTATCTGATGTTTATAAAACCCACATTAATAAGAATTTACCTAGTTTAAGGAGGTATTTTATCTCTACTTGTATTTATTTATTGAGAATCACTTGAGTTTCACTAGATATACTAGGAATATTAACAAGGTATACCTCAGACACTAACTTGTTATACCCACATTTGGAAATCAATAAGAATTTTAGGTTTGATAAAGGTGTCAAGAGGAAACCCTATGATCAATAATACTCTCTAAATAGACAACCCCATATTCCGTTATTCCTAATATCTCTATCTTGGTTAGTTGGTTCTACTATATCTATTACTAGTGTTTTTCATGAGTTTCCTAAAAACCCTAAAATATCTTCCCTCTTTCCTTCCTTTTAGTGGAAGGACTATTAAATAAAACATAATATATTTTAATCCAACTTTAGGGTTAATGAATTTGGTCAATGAGGATGTTACATATATGATTTTCCATTTCAAACTACAATATACCACTTATGAATAGTTTCTAAACCTCACATAGGCTTCAATTACCTCTTATGACCAATGTGCAAACACCTTCTTAGGTTAATTTGGATAAGTTACTAATCTTAGTGCCATATACCAACATTTTACTAGTATGAGAAGAGACCAATGAACCCAATAGAGCCTTTAATGCTAGATTTCAAAAAAATGTTTATCCAAGTAAATGACACATATAAAACCAACATTGCACTAACCTTTAATGTGTAAAAAAGGACATTGGATCCTACAAACTTAGTGTTCTTGCATAGAGTGGCAAGGGTCACTAATCTACCAATGAAATATTTTAAATCCATCCACATTGATAGGAAAATAAACCCTAACTAATAGAGACTTGATGGACCCAAAATCTACCTAAATTATCTAATGTTAAATTCAACTCAAAATGCTAACCAGAACACTATGGATTATAATTAGAATAAAATAGAAATGTATTTTCCATTGTCCCATGTTACACCAAACCAAATCCTAAGCTTTTATAAAAACCCTATCCATACATCCTATTAACACCAAATCTAGAATTCAATACCAATCAATACTTCTACCACTTAGGGTGAAACTATAGACTATAATAAAATCTAATAGATTATATCTAGAGAATGGTGTAGAAGTTGAGTAATAAATTCTTGAGCATGAAAAAAAGAATGGGTAATATTGGTGTAAAAAAACAAATATAGGATTCATATTCCAAAGATATAACATGCCCTTCAATAGGGCTAAAAATAACATAGAATAATAGCCACCCAACAAGGTGCCTAAAATAAAAATCTTAGAAAAAACATTACCTAACTAGTGTTGAGATCAGAATATAACATGACATGGAGAATTAGATTGCATAGAGTTTAACACTGATTTTGATTTTTTTTAGAAATAAACATAAAGACAAGAGAGCTTTGCAAACTATCTAGAGACATCTTCCTCCAATGTATCATGGAACCCTAGTAATACAATGGTCTTTGAGACTTATGACTTCCTATTCTAATTTTAATATGGGAATGAACTAGAAGATAATATATATGATATCCGTGCATTCTAGTAGTTCTATAATAAAAATTACAATATGAGGAACAAACATCATTTTACTACCTCCACTCCTCCAGAAAAATGATAACACTCCTCTAGATCTAAAGGCAAATAATAATCTATCTCCCCCCAAAAGGGATGATCATTTTTTAGAGAATAAAGCTATAAAGTAGATATGGGTATAACATTATTTAGGATATGAATAAAATCATGGCTAATATCACCATGCATGAACTATCTTAGATCATTGAAGACATGGATTTATTGATCAACAATATGATTGGGAGATCCTATACATTTGACAAGGCCAAAGATACCCATGTGAATGTGATGGTATATAATGACAAACCTAAAGTGCCACCATTTCTACCAACTATTAGAATGTTTAGAAAGAATGTACATAATTTCTTGGTTAACTTAGGTGCCTCAGCCAATGTGATGTCAAAATATATGTCCAATAAGCTTGGGTGGACCCTAGATAAGTCAAAAAGAGTGGTCCTATAGTTGGACAAGTCTTATGTACCATGCATTAGAGAACTAGAAAATATACAAATCCAACTTGCATCTGAGACATGTATACAAAAATACATAGATATTATGGTTGTTGACATTTTTGAAGATTGTGGCTTATTATTGAGTTGTGATTACTCAAATACATTGAATGGGTATATGGCCATAAATTTATCATACATGTGGATGCCTGAGAGAGGAGTAGACAATCAGATCTAGGTGGATAAATAACTAAAGATAAAGTAATTGATCACTAAGTCTAATGCAAATAATGAGAAGGTTTACTTTACATCTCTTTATATATGATAATACATATTTAATACCAAGTAAGAACTTCATGAACAATAATTTAAAATTTGTTTTTAGATATAGAATCTCCATTTTGATGGATATAAATCAATATAATATTTAGGTATTGGTGTAGCCCTTATTGATCTAGATGGTGAGTAGTACCTTGTTTCCTATAGGCTATAATTTTATTTCACTAATAATAAATATGAGTATGAATATATAACCTTCATCCTATAATTTTTATTAAAGAATAACATCAAATAGTTAAAAATATTAAATGATTTAGAGGTGGATATTTTCTAGATCAAGAAGTATCAATGTAAGATCACATACTTGAAGAAGTATAAACACCAAGCATCAGACCTAATTGAATCCTCTAATTCATTCAAAATCAAGGATATCAAAAGGGAATAAATACTTATGGTAGATTCACTATTATTTTTAGTTACCAGTTTGGTACTACTCTAAGAATATAAAATGTATAAATTATCTATAGAATTGGTTCCTTGCCCTTCTATTCTAGACAATGTAGATAAATTCCAAGTATTTGAGGATGATCAATAGATTATCCTATCATGAGTAGTTTTGGGACCTTCCAATCTCATCTTATATATGATAAAGATGTTGAGCTCATGAATATTGAACATCTCAAATAAGATGGTGTCCTACATTTGAAGGAGAACCACATCCCTCTAGGGATGGTTTCCCTAGATTAGGCTTTTGATGTAGATCCATAAGTTTAAAAGTAGAAGTAGCCTAAAATAATTGAATCTAATTATATTAAGGAAAATTTGACCACTGAATAAGATATTTAGTATGTGAATATTTCTCTAAGTTTCAATAAAAGTGAGAATCTAAAGTCAAAGAGATTGTTAATATAACACAAATATGTGATCGCTTGGACATATGGATATTTGAAAGTCTTTGAACCTAGAGTCATCACACATTTTATTCCATTGAAGTTAGATCACAAGCCTTTTAGGTAGAGACAAAGGCTAGTTAATATAATATTATAACCTGTCATCCAAACAAGGGTATAGAAGATACTAGATGTTAGGATTATCTTCCCAATTATTCATTCTACCTAAGTAGCCAATCTAGTGCCAATTATAAATAAAAGAGATATTAGGATCTATGTTGACATTAGGAACATGAATTGAACATCATAAAAGGATAAATATCATTTTCCATCCATAAATTAGGTAATTTAGATGGTTAGTGAATATGAGATGATGTCCTTTCTAGATGGATTCTCAAATTATAACCAAGTGATGGTGGAAGCACAAGATAGAATCAAGACTACCTTTACCACCAAGCAGTGAAATTTTGTATATAAAACGATGTCTTTCATCCTAATCAATGTATGATAAACCTTCCAAAGAGTGATGGAATTTTCATTTTAGAGACTTTTTATAAAAATCATCATTTATATTATTGACCTAATGGTATATTCAAATGATAGGGTTGATCATGCAGATCATTTGCAAAGAATATTTGATATATGTATAAAATATGGAGTCTACTTAAATTTAAATAAGAACATATTTAAGGTCATTTAAGGTAAATTATTAAGACACATCATAAAAAAATAAAATATCTCCATTGTTCCAGAATGGGTTTAGGCCATTTTTAGGATGCCTCCTAATAACAAGAAAGAATTTAAGTCTTTCCTTGGTAAGATTAAATTTGTAAAGAAATTAATTTCTAGTTTTGAAAAGACTTTTAAGCCATTTAATGTTATGCTGAAGAAATATGACAATATAAAGTGGATAATAGAGGTTAAGAGATAATTTTAAGATATCAAATTTCCATTACTTAGGTTCTAGTTCTAGTTAGCCTAGACCTTAATATGAACTTATATATTTATTCATTCACTTTAAAACATACTATATTTATTTTAATTACACATAACAATAACTAACATCTCATTGCCTTCATGGGAACCAATCTAAAGGATGTAAAGTTGAAATACTCTATGGTAGGCAAATAGATATATGCATTAATCAAAGATATAAAAAAAATTAGGCATTATGTGATAATAAATCAGGCACACCATTGTCCTAGGCCCAGTTGTCAAACTCACACTTGGCCAAAATGAATTGGGTGAAAGAAGATGTAAATAGATGGCCAAACTTCAGGAGTTTGATCTTAAACTCAGGCTAGCCAAGATAGTAAGAGGCTAAATAATCATCCAACTCATGACTCAAATTGATTCATACATTTATACTAAATAAATCAATTAGATTTAGGTAGTTGGTGGTGAATGGTATGACCATATCATCCATTATCTACTCATAAGTACATGGCCTCCTAAGCTATATAAAGAGCAGAGGTGGGTACTTAGGCTTAAATTAGCTCATTACATGATCAAGAAATGAGTCATATAAATAAATATGAGGGCATATTTTTAAGGTGTGTTTCAAGAGAAGAAGTTATGGATATCTTGGACAATCTACATCAAAATATTGGTAGTGGACATCCCTTAGGTAACAAAATAGATCAAAAAAATCTATATATGGGATACTACTAGCCCATGATCTTTAAATATGCACACAATCATGTTATAACTTATTATGAATGCTAGGTATTTTAGAGGAGGGAGGTAAATATTTTCATGCCACTACAACTAGTCATATAAGGACACCCCTTTGCTCAATGGAGCCTTAACTTTATTGGGTAATTAACACAAACTCTTTAGTATGGCACATGTTTTTCCTAACATATATTGACTACTATACTAGATGGACATAAGCTATGAATTCTAATAATTATATAATAGTTGATGTCATTAAATTTATAGAAGAAAATATACTAACTAGGTTTGGTACCCCAATTTCTCTAATTTGTGACCATGTCTTAGATTTTTAATCTATTGAATTGAGTGGGCCTACAATAATCAAATCACCATCAAGTTATCTTTAAACTACTATCCTTAAATAAATAGAGTGACTGAATCTACCAATAAGAATCTGATGGATGCCATCAATAAATCAACATAAAGTAAACTAAGAGAATGACATCTCTTACTCAGTATGCACTATGGGTATACTAAACTAGGAACAAACAAGCTCTCAAGGCTTCAACATTTTTTCTGGTATATGGGAAAAAACCACTCTTCCAAATTAATATTAAAATACAAATGTACTAATTTATGTAAGATTACATAGGGGAAGATGAAATAATATAGTGTGGACTATCTGATATAGTTTGGATGGAAGATGCAAGAACTAAAGCACTACATGAATTTAAAAAACACTAAGACATTGTTAAAATATGGTTTGACAAAAGGTCTAAGATCAAGGCCTTTAAGTTTTAAGAACTAGTGCTTTTATGGGATAAAACACATGAGAAGAAAGGAAAACATGATAATTTCACTCTTTTGAGGAGTGAGACATATCAGATATCAAAAATCCTAGGTAATAATGCCTTCTTCTTGAAGGAAATCTATGGTAATGACCTCAATTTTCCAATAAATGGATAGTTTTTGAAACATTATTTTATAAATGCTCTAACTAGAGATAATTTTGAGTGACAGTAATTGGAGATGTAGACATATAAGTAAAGTTGATTTCCTAATTTCTAGATTATATTTTTGACATTCTAAATTATATTCCCTAATTTCTTAGATTAAATTTTTCATACTTATACATTTGATTTTAGTAGATTAGTTATTATTATTTTTAGGTTAGTTTTCTAAAATTTCAAAATAGACCCACTGATTTCCTATGATGGATTTACAAAATTCTTTCCAAAAACAAGGGGATGATTTATAAGGATGCACAATTGGTTTTTATAAGGATTTATTTTGATGGTATTTTAGCTTCTAGGATTGAGGTATGTGTTATAACTAAATTAAGTTCTGCCTGGACTGAATGAGTTTACTAGACCTATGGGATTTACTTTGATATAGTCATACAAATTTTATAAAGATTTTTCTTTTCCAAATATTAACTACACTATTACATGATAACACTTGGATGGGAGATAATAAACATAGAAATGGATGCACACTGATAAGGGCTTATTGATTCAAATAATTTTTATTATACATACACCTAGCCAATGATGATTCCTAACCCTTCTTTGATTTGTGTTTCATAAAAAATAACATCATACAAACTGATAGAAGATGTGTGATTCAAGTAATCTCTACTAGGGATATGGAATCTTGAGTAGCAGTAGAATAATGATTTGAATGGAATTAGAAGTATTGATATTGGGGATATGGATGCATGGTTGGTAGAAGAGTAATTCCCAAGCTTCCCTTATTATTTGGTCAAAAAGTTTAAGGTCAAAATGAAACCTACAATTTTTGTATAGGAATTTTTTTAAACTCTCATAACCATAGGGAATTAATTTCACAAGAAATAACATGCTAAAATCTAGGGAATGTAAAGGGTTAATATGTGTATGAAGAAGTAGGAGTTTTTTTTAGGGTCTAGTTTGTTTATTCTTTTCTCAATAGAGCTAAAGTTTTGTTATGATGTATTAGTAAGATTCTAGGTTCTCAAACACACCAGAGTATTTTCTTGTCTGAGTCACCATTGTTTTTCCCTAACACATACACCCCATTTTAAAATCCAAATATATTCTTGTGTGACCACATTTCCATATCCTAGATTTTATAGGACTCCACTACATGTATAGTGAGACATAGTCAAATCAATGGTGAATACTTCATGACAAAAAGGTTAGAGTTATGCAAACTCTAAAAAATAAAGTCTAAAAATACAAATGGTTCAAACTTGGTCTAACTTGGTCAAAAGGCTAGATTTGTATCTCCAAAAAAGGTTTATGCTAGGAATTGGCAAAAAACATATAACGTTAAACATTTCACACAAACAAGGTCATGTGGATGGACTAAAAAAATGTCAAATTCTAGGTTTGAAGTGTTACAAATAGATCTAAACTAGGAAAAATAAAGGTTACTAGGTATTTTAACCAAACATGGTGTCAGTTTTTAGGCTCAAACATAGGCATGTGCTAGGACTTTTGGCCAAATGCAACATTAAAATCTAGACTTAAAATAAAGGGGTATTTAATATAACAAAGTTGAAACACTTTGGCATAGATTAGACACTTGAATTTAGACATGTAATTGATCAAATTGGTATGAGTCATTAAATAAAAGGCATTTTGGAGATAGACTATTTTCTCCCAAATAAAGGCACAAACAAATAATTTTTTTAATTTGGGTAAAGAATTAACCTAATTTACACAACCCAAAAGATAAATATTAGTGTCTAAGCCCCAATTAGACAAGGCATAAATAGAAATCAATCAATGCTTAAATTAAAACTTGTCAAGGTTAATTCAAAACTTAACTTAGGAAAAACTAGAATTTTTTATCACATAAACTAAGTAAATTTGAACAACATTATGACACTAGATAAATACCATAAAAGCATACATGGTTTGGTGTAAATTTGAAACTTGGACACAAGATAATATGAGTTGAAGAAATGATTTGAGTAGTGTAATGGTGTTATCACTCTCAAAATATGTAAATAATGGTTGGTTTCAAAGGCTCCAAGGTACAAACTCTTATTGATCTTGTTTGCTGTAAATAATTTCTATAGGGCACATTTATGGATGAGCAAACAAGATAAAAATTAAATCTTGAGTTTCTCTATATTTTTTACATAGTGAATTAGCATCGATTCACATAGGAATCAATGTTGATATATATGAATTAACATTGATTGATAGGAATCAACATTGATTCTTTCCCATCTACAAAAACAAAGAAAATAGAATACATTTTCTCATAGAAAAATGGCTAGCAAGTTGTGTCTAAATATAAGAAATAATACCAAATCATGAAATAAAATGGTCAAGAAAATGATATATAGGCCCTTAGAAAGAAAGAAAAACTCTATAAAGCTCACGATAAATTGGAAAAGCACATTCCTACCATATCTTGTTTCTACACACAGGGATTAACATTGATCTATATGGATTGGCATCAATTTATAAAAGAATTGGCATCAATTCATTGTTAAAACTAAGTGTAATTAAAAAATAGAATATGAAAAATCAAATCAAAAACTCTAATTTTTAAGAAATTCAAGTATTCATTTGAAAATTTATGAGTTTTACTTTGGTCTCCTTGGTACGTGGGATGCTTTAGATCCCATTGGGCATGCAATTATGATCAAGGAATTTAATAATAGAGAGGAGGTTAGATCAAGTGTTAGATTCATAAAATAATGAAATCAACACAATAACATGTTAACATCTCTAATCCTAGATCATATTGGGAGCATAATGGATAAAATATAATTGAAAACCCAACTAAAATTAAAAGATCAATAATCTTTACCTTCCTTTAGAGATCCAAGTGATTTGTTCATGGATTGTTCAGTTTGTGCTCAAAGAGTCTTTGGAAATGGAGTTTTCTTTTCTCCTCTCCTTGGCACCATTGGCTTGCTTGTTATGTAATATTCTTGTCGTGGCTTTGGCTCAATATTTTGGCATTATAACACTATAGATTTGATTCATGCACTAAAACCCACATTATAACTTTATAGTTCCCAAGCACTCTTTTTAATATGAAATGGATTGTATTTATAGGCTTAGGAACTAACCCCAGCTCAAGGTGAGTTAAAGTGTAATTTAAACATGGAATGGGTTCAAACCTAACCTAAGTGATTCAATTAACCAAAGTAGAGTTAAAAGATATCAATAAATAATTATGTGCAATGAATAGGCATGGGTGAGATATTTTGAGATATTTTCAAATACTTGATAACTCATAAAAGGTAATCATGAAAAGGTAGAATATTTCATATTTTTAAATTTCATTTTTAAGTAATTCATTAATTGGACATGGATAATTCAACAAGGATTTTAATTTGGTTTAGTTTGTTAATTAATTTTGATTAGGATTTTAGCATTTCCAATATTTGATTTTATGTGTACACTTGCCCCATTTGATAAGTCTATAGGCCAAATTGCATGTTATGATGCCACAAGATGATTATATATTAATCTATGATATGTTTTTATTGATTATGACAAGATACCCCAATTAGGGATGTCTCAATGAGATTCTAAACTTTGATGAATGATGCACAAGAAAATTTAAGACATTCAATGATTCTTAGGCTTAATTTGTAAAGGTTGGTAGGAATCAATCTAAAGTCCAGTCAAAGGACATTGGTGTCCATTTTTATGTGTCTATAATTAAGACTCTTGAAACTAATTCCACTTTATTAACATATAGATATAGATCTCAAATACCAAATTATAGACACCAATAGTCTAGAACAAATAACAACTTCTTACCTTTCAATAACACTTCTAGCTTTGTTAACAAAATTCAAATGGTCTTCATAATCTCACTAGTCTTGAAAACCAACCTATAACATATATGCCTTATTATAACTCATGATCAATCTAAATCTTTCATATCTACCTTAGGTATCCTCATCAGAATATTTGACTGTCAACTTAAATTTTGGAGACAAAACCATGTCTACCTTATGTTTAAACCAACATACCATCATCTTATCTATTGTAGACCTCTTTTTAGACAAAAGTACTCCCTCTTAGTCTTTACAACATTTGTACTCATGGTTCCAATGAACTCCTCTTTTGAGTCTTGTTACCTTAATGCATATATTCTCAAAATTAATATAAACACAAACAAGGATACATGATCATACCTTTATACATCATGAAATCATCTCATCTACTGACATAAGGATGGATAATATCCATCATCACTTTCTTTATTAAGCATTCATCATGCCCTTAGTCTTGTCAACAATATATAATATGTTTCTATGCCTATATATACCTTCTTGGCACTATAAACCTATTATAGGAAAATGATTTCCTCCCCTTATCTCTATTATATATTCATACAATATCATCAATGTGACTGGTTTCATCAAGTCATCATCCATATCTTCTTAACCCATCTCTTGTAATCACACCTCCAATAGACTATTGTTTAAACCTTGGACTTGAATGATAACATAGAACACAAAGCTCCTCCTAAGCTGATGTTTTCTCTCAAGAACACTTGATGACCAACCATCTTCAACAAATTTTCACTTTGAGCCATATATATCTTCTCAAGATGAATATTTTTGACTGCAACCTCACACATCTACAAATAGAGGAGTGCCTCTAATACTTCATATACATGCATAATCATCCTAAAATATCTATCCTATAGTACATTTAAAGTATTCTACACTTGAATCTTAATCCCATAAAATGAAACACAACTTATCATATACTTATGCTTATTTACTTCACAAAGATATCTACATATACCTTTTTACAAGGCCTAGAATGAGGTTATGCAAGACACCTTGATGCCTTGACCTATTCCATTCATGTTATGACCTAAACACAACATTAGTCAAGTATATATGAGGCACTTAAACTTATATCTTTATATCAACATGTCTTTAATTTCCTTCTATACTTGACTATCAACTTAGGCTTGACCTTAGACTTGGCTTCTACATAATCCTTTTGAGCTGGCAAATAACACTTTTGACATTCATTTAAATATGTCTTAAGTCATACAATAAAACATAACTCAGCTTGATCTATGAATTGATCATGAGTCATATTTTCATCCTTCTTCTTATTATTCAAATCTTCTAGTATCATTATTCTTTGGTAGATAATCATTACATTCATGATAAACACTATCATCATCATACTTCAAGATTGTGCTTCTTAGGATCACCTTTAGGCTATTATGCATCTCTAAAATGACCAAATTTAATACCAAATGTTTTACTAATAGCCACTAAAATGTGGGGATAAAATATTTTCTTAAAAACATACATTTAATTACACTTATCATTTATGAAGCATTTATTTCAAACACATAGATCAACCAATGCATAAACAAGCATAGACAAGAGCATGAAGCATAAAACACATTATATATATGGGAAACCCTCAAGAGGAAGAAAGCCCATTGAACCCTATAAATGGAATATATTAATATAGTTACAAAATCCAAATTTAGTGAATCACTAACTCCAAAAGGAATACTAACCCCTACCTATTCAAGCACACATTCAACTAGTCTTTAGCAAGCACCAACTTGCAAGGAAGAACCAACCCCCTATATGACTCAGCACCAAATCAGCCACATAATTTTTTTATCACCTTTATAAACCTATGTTTATCACAAAAAATATGATGATCACCTTCTTCTACTCTTCATACACTTTTATACCTATCAAAGAGCCTTCTAGGCTTCTTCGCTCAACTAACCCTCTTCTTGACTTGATTAGGTCATATGACCTTGTTATTCAGAATTAAAACAAATAATGGATCTTCATAATAGTTTTAATACACCTATATAATGGTATAAAATACCTCCTTGAGCATATAAATATTCTATATCATTCTCTTATTCAACCATTCCTCTTACTCACCAAATAGGCCTATTAGGCCTTATTCTTATACTTGACTCTTTATTACACATACATTGGTAAGTCATAAACCTATCCACACTTATATTACCCTAAAAATTATTCAAATAAAATTTTTCATACATGAAATAACCACTACATATGTGGCTCACCATTTATAAAGACCAAATCCATCATTAGGCCTAAAGGAGACCTAATGTAATTAGGCTTTCTCAAGCAACACATTACACTTAACCCTATTAAACCTTATTAATCCTCCAAAAATGGATGAAAAAATTAAAAAATAAATAAAATATACACCTAATAAAATCCATTTATGTCCATACCACATTTTAGTCCAATTCACTGCTTGGACCACATCATTAAAATTACTCATGATTAGGCCTTTGCACACATAGAGAGTCTATTTTAAACAACTAAAGCATACAATTTTTTTTGAAACATAAAAATTATAAAAAAATTATAACCTTCATGACATTATTTTAATAACCAAATTAATTATACACTTCAAATTAGATCTTAAATCCTTAATCTCACTTCTCTAACATGACCATTTAGAACTGCTTGAATGCTCCAAAACCCAGTCATAAACAATTCACCACCAACATCTATAAAATGACATTTAATGAATATAAATTAAATAATATGAACATAATATACATTAATAAAATATTAATATTCATTATAATCTTCAAATTTGGGCAAATCACCTCAAACTCATCTCTAATAGATGACTACTTAGAATTGCCAAAAACTTCAAAAAACTAGTCAACATGCCTTTGAATTTGAAAAATAACTTAAATAATTATAATGATCATAAATATATTAAAATTATACTATTAAATCCATATAAAAACTTAAAATACAAAAACCACATGGTCTAGAATCAATAATTTAACTTGCAAACCAAACAACATTCCTTATTACAGACAGTCTTAACTCACTTAGAGATGAATCTTTGTGATCAACTTCTCAAAAACTTAAAATAAATTTAAAAAACATATCCAAGGCATTAATATGACACATAATTCAAAAAAACATATTTAATCACTTATGAATAATAATCTACTATGCAAAGTACTTCAACAAAAATAATTATGGAAACACAAATTTTTCACTACAAGACCAGTTAGTGACTCGCTCACTTGGAAGACCAATTTTTTTGAAAAAGAGTATATATCTTGTCTTAAAAATTCATGTAAATAAAATAGAATTGTTTATCTTCTCCCTCCATCCATTCACTTCTTATGGTCAATGCAACATTTGATAACTACAAAGACTTATTTACAAATATGCCTGTAACTAATCATTTTCTCTCTTCTCTCTCTAACCAATGCCTCTTTGAGATGAATTATAGAGTTGAATACAATATAAAATCATAAAAATAACATTTATAAACCATTATAATTACTTTCAAATCATATCTCTAACATCAGGTTCAACTTAGGGTTTTAAGGCACTAAAAATTAGTTATCACTCTTAGCAATCATTCATAAAGGATTTCCCCTTATTATAAAAATAATGCCTAGAGAATACACCTAAGACCATTTAAAAACTACCATGAAATATTTAGGATCCCATTCAAAGTATTTATGAGCTAACAAGCATAAGAGAATCCTTCTTGAGTTTATAACACCTCATTCTATAACTCGAGATACTTCATATCCACTTTTTATACTTTCTTATTCAATTAAAGACACAAAACTAAACCAAAACACTTGAAACAAAATTTTAGACCCAAACCATGATCACATGATCTCATAAGTCTCTAAACTTGATCATTATTCCTCATTATGCCACTTAGGGTCTTAAGATAAGGTCCATGAGAAGACCACCAATGAAGAACTTACCCCTTTGGCTCACTCTGAGAGTCATGTGACTAAATATACATATTCATCTCATAATATAAAACTATATTACACAACTTCAAATCCATACACATCCATAGCATCATCATTATACCTCTACAAGACATATTCATTCTAAAAAACTAGTCCATCAAATAGACCTTCTAGGTACCATACCACTTTGAGACCTTCAAGACTCTTTATGTAGTTAATAATTCATCTCCAAACATATAAGATATGATCCACAACATCTCCCATAATTATAATTTAACCAATACTTCTCAAACTATATAGGTCATTTACCAAGACTAGACTAGCTTTCTTGATCACACATACATGAAGATAAAAGAAATTATTTATCTTCAAATTATCTCTCTCTCTCTCTAAACTAATGAATCCATAAATAACCTCCTAACACTATAGATTCAATCTAAAAATAATTATCATTTTAAAAAACCTCATACCATACTCAACCACTACCAAACATCTTTCTCACAAAACTCACTCAACTCACCTCACTATGCTACCAAGCCTATACTAGTTCTCATCATGAAAATGAATAATCCATGAACTGACCTTGAAACCTCCTCTAAAATCTTATCCACCTTGTACACATGTTTACATAGTGTCAAAAATATTCTCACTTAGCTGAGCTCACTCACTTTACCAAGCTTCACTATTCATGCCTTCACCAAGACAAGACTAGGCTTCATAATACATCTTGTCTACAAAGAATTGCTCTTATGAACTTGTTCAACAATTAAATTATCATAATAAGCACTTAAAAATAATCAACACTCTCTTTATGATGATCTCTCATAGAAATACAAAAAAACACAGCTCATAAGCTTGTCGTATCACAACATTGTGACAAGACTTGATGCAAAACTCCATGACCTACTAGACCATGCTTAAGCCATCATGTTCACTTACCATGAATATTAACAAGAGCACCTCTGGGACATCAATCAAACTTAATTACCTTTTGACATTAATAACAACATTAATGCCTCAACACAATAATAGGAACATACCTCAATAGGTACATGGATTATTGAACTCATTAATTATGATATAAGGTGTTGTTTACTGAGTATTATTTATATTTGTTTTGGGTTAGGCGCCTTAACTCTATGAATAATTATTAATACCAAAGGATCCTCTAAACCTTTCTTAAACCTCTCATAGTGACCTAATGGATGAAATGTGATTCTTAATGCTTTAAAATGCAAAATTTTAACCTTGGAATGACTTTGGTGATCTCCATAGGTATCATAGGCATTCGGAAGTGGTTTTGAGTGGCATGTGTGAGTCAAAATATGCAGGAAAAGGGGCTTATAGTGTCTAATTTTGGGTATTTTTAAAAGTACCCAAGCATGTTAAAGGTCTTGAGTGAGTTGAAAGGTCTCCTGGACCTATGTAGAGATGTAATGGTCTATAAGCATCCATTATTTAATATTTAAAGTGGCACAAACAAGCCTAATGAAAAAACCTAAAATTAGGAGAAGAGATAAATATCATTTACATTAAGATAAGAGTATTATAGGTATTCTCACATGGTGAGTAGGACTTTTAGAGTATAATCACCCTTGTATCAACATTTCCAATCCACTACATGTTAAAGGTATAATCACTAAGGGGGGTGAATCAATGATGAAATATAATCTAATTCAATTCCCAACTCTTAAACATTTAGCATAATTCAAATTTATCAAGAAACATAAACATGAAATCACATACATCCAGATCATACATAAGAGCATACATCACATGAAAACATCATATATGTGGGAAACCATCTTGGGGGATAAAAACTACTAAAACATGTAAGATGGAATAAAGTCTTATAAAATAAGATCCAAAATTTATACCAACACTAACTAATCAAGGAACACCCATCCCTTATTTTAGTGAGACACCAATCCCAAAAGGATCTACTACCACTATCTATCTAAGCACCCAGAACAACTAGACCTTTAGTAAGTTTTACCTTGCAAGGAGTAACCAACCCCCTAGGAAACCAAACACCCACTTAGATATCTAAACAAATCACCTTGAACACATATTTATACTCTTTAATTGATTATGATCACCTTTTTTTGCACTATTTACCTCCAATCTCTCTCAAGTTGCCTCTAGGGCTAACTTTTCTCAAACTACCTCTTTTAGGCTCATTAGGTCTAATTACCTATGTGTCCTCTTATATCAACTCAATCAAATAAACATGTCTAATTTTTTTCACACTCTAATGGTCCTAACTAACTTTTACTTTCTCTTTTAAAGGTTCTCTCCTTTGCTTAGCAATATACTCTCTCAACTCAACTAACTCGATTAGTCCAAATATGCCTTGTATTTATACCACTCTCTTCCTTTAAACCATCTTGGTCAGCTAAGATGATTTACATATTTGTTATACCTTTGAAATAGGTCCTCATTAATTTTAAATGTAAGTACCACACACAACTTATGTTAGCTAATACCTCATTAGCCCCAAACCACCATTAGGTCTTGGTGAGACCTAAAACAATTAGGCCTTCATATGCACACATTACACGTGAGACTACTTGGACCACATTCATCCTTTAAAAATTATTTGAACATATACAAACCTATCTCCAATATTCTATTTCTCACTCTCATATGGGTCCATGCCACATAGAATACCAACTCATCATTTGAAACTACCAATTAGGTCTCCTTGCTTTTTAGGCCTTCAAACATAAAAGGCATAGTCTTAAAATTTTGAAGCAACTACTCAAATTTTTCACACACACACACACACACACACACACACACACACACACACACACACACACACACACACACACACACACACACACACACACACACACACACACACACACACACATATATAAATTTATCACATGAGTTACACCTTTCAGACATATTAAAAACCTCCATGTGATTTATACATTCCAACATAGGTTCTAAGAGCTCAAATCAACTCTCTTAAAATGACCACTCAAGATGGTCACACAAAGTCAAAATATAGTTATATTATTTTGACTCTCCATATCTGATCATGGGCATATCATGATATATTTTTCATAATCATTAGATACTTATATATCATATCCATACTCATTTTATTCCTTAACTCTAGTCAGAACACCTTCAACTTACCTTTGTAAGATGGTCACTCAAACTATCAATGCATTCAAAAAACATAGTCAACTTCGAATCCTTTGTTCATACTAAATATTAATTGGTCAAACTTAATAAAATAGACAAAAATGGTTATCATGGAGTTTATAACACACTCCAATATTTATTTCATATTTAAAAATCAAAATTTTATCAAGAACAACTCAATTATCCTTTTTGGGTCACTTACAGAAAAACATGGTCAAACACATAGTCAACATTGGATCTCAATGTATTTGACTATATAAACATTCAAACCTTATAACCATATTGTATATATGTGACTTTAATTCCTCTTAAAATTTTAATTTTACATCACCATGAAATTCATCTTGGATCAAAATATATAGGCAAAATACTCAACACTAGTTTTTCCCTTTGCTAATTCAAATTCCAATAGCCACTGATTAAACATCTAACAATTTATATTTATCTCATGCTCCTTGAAAACATGATCAAATTCACTCCATATATATCCTCAAGAGTATCTTGGTATTTACCTTTCATCTCTCATCATTGATCTTAGATCCTTTCTTTTGAGATCAAGGCACTTGGTAGCCCTGCATGCCCTCTATGTACCTTACAGTTAGTTTTCCAATGAACTTTCATCCCTTGGCACCCCCATGTGCCTTTTGAGAATCCTTTTACATTTTGAATTAATAAAAACCATTGGATAATTAATAATAATATCATGTGATTTTTTGGGTCTTTTTCTAACATGTTTCATGGTCACCATTAGATGTACTGCTCAAACTCTGTGATTGTGACATATGTCACTAGCGCATGCAATCTCATGATCTTTAACTAATTGAATTCATATATGTTGTTGGATAAATATATAAAGGGATAAATCACTAAATTGTATCCTTATATATCTATATTAATTTATCACTATTATATCTATGATCTGGTTAAATGCTCACCATAGATCTTTGATAATGCAAATTTGGCTAAGTATAGGAACATAGGTAGCTCTCCCCGAGAAGCCAACTTTTTACTTTAATAAATTTTGATAATCTCTAAATCATGACCTGAAATTTTAACCATAATATCCCCTTTCACATATTAATCCATCAATGTATTAAAATTCTCATAAAACCTTCACACATGTGAAATATTATGTCATCAAATTATCTACTCAGCCTTATCTACCAAAACGACTACTGGAACCTAGACCTTCATATGACTTCTCTGATGAATTTTGTTCACTTAAATAAGCACTCCAAGAACTAATAACAACACATAATGTCTATTCAATATGTTCATACCATCAATATCATTCATCAATTACCTCACTATGTCAACCACCAAAGAACCATGCAAGATCACTGAAGCACATTGAAGCACACTTTAATTTTTAGCACACATGACACCTCATCAACATCCTTGGTCACCTTGGATACATAATTTAAAAACCTAAAACATTATCCCCATTTTTCATTGATGATAAACACCAATATAAATCTTATGCTCAAACTATGTCTCTATCTGCAATTACTTTCTCCTTCTTTGACATAATGACAATGTGGGCTCATATTCTAATATTGAGGACCTAAAAAGTATTCAAGTACCAAAAAAAGGAAATGAAAATCTCTAATATATTATATAAAATCCCCCTAACAATGTGCATACCTCTTATTACCTTGAGCTTATCAAACATGATCCATGACTACACTCTTCTTTGATTATGCATAGCTTCTATGAAGACAAAACATACATGAACAATATAAACTGCATAAACTTACCTTGAAAACATTAAGATGGACTCCCCCTAAGTCACTTGATCTCAGGAAGCCTTTGTGAACATTCAAACCATCTCCAACCATGAATAAATAGCATAATTATCTCCATACGATCTCAATCAGATTTTACTATATAATCCTCTGACCCTATGATCTAACCATTTACAAATCTCCTTATTTGTTTATGTATGAGAATTTAATATATTTTCAAATAAGTTGACTTGGTTTGATCAAGTCATCATATAAACATTATTGAGTTCACAACTATAGTAGACTTCTTCAAATCTCCACCATGACTATAACATCTCATATATGTTCCCCCTCACATCATGCATAACTCTTCAAGCCTTTAAAACTATCTAAGTTATATCCTCCTAAATCCATGATTTAGCTAGATCATGATATATTCACCAAGTCTCTTCAATGAGAAAGGTTTGATAACAATTATTAAACACTATCCATACTTTAGTCAAAACTCTTATGGAAACATCTTATCTTCAAGAACACTATGACATCCAAGGCATACTTAACTTGACATCTATAGAACTCTGAGACATTATATATGAAAAAAATGTGATAGCACATTCTCCTTATACTCCATATCAACCTTGTCTTTATAATTTCAACATTTTATCAATCAATTTAAGAAACATGAATTACAAATTCTTATCTTTAGGACCAAAAACCCTGAACATATTAAGCACACTAGAACATGATCAACATACCTTTCTATGTAATATAATAATTTAAAAATTTTCCATCATTGATTAGACACTGGAGATATTCATTTACTACTTATATATCTTTCACACATAGCTTCATTCTTCACCATTTTTACCAACTAGACCATCCTGTAAAGATTTGACTCAAACTTTGACTTTAGGATCACTGTTCCTAAATATATCTTCTAAATCATTCCATCACAACACTTTGGAGCAAATTCATAAAAATCATTGCTCCCCCTTAGCCAAGAACATTTTCAAAATATATTTCTTATCTTGAAACATAAACCAAAGCTCAACTAGCATCCACCATGCTTCTTTTTATTGTCAAGTGTCTCCTTAAAGTCTAGATAGAGACACCCTAACCCACAATGTCCTAGAACAATGTGAAACCTGGAGTTGCCCACAACTCCTCATATTATCTCTCCTTCTTAGAAAAATTGAATTTATGATTCTTATTATTCTTCTTTTACTTGAATGAATCAACTTTTTTTAACTTCTTTCTCAATTTCCTTTTCTTCTAGGATGGTATTGACAATATACAGAGAAAATAAATATTCTTGAGATACTTTTTCATTTGAAGTATCAGTCTCACATTTCAAAGCATCAACAATTGAAATTATCAACTAATATTATTTATATTAAAATTTCTCAATAGCATCAATTTTTCTACTTAAGTTTATAGATACCTTAGGAAAAGTTTTAACTACCTTGGTCTCTTTAGGTTCATTATACTTAAGCTTGACTATCTTAGGTCTCCATACCTAGGTCAATATTTTCACATGCATTCTAGGATAGAATATAACTATATGTCCCATGTCATAAAAATTATAGTAGACTACATCATCCATACCTTTAGCTGACCAACTACTCTTCCTTTTATAATTTATTGCCTTATAGCCAAAAAGCTTACATGTAAATCCTTGACCATGAAATGAACTTTCATACCTTATAACATTTGGTTACCTAATAGGTCTTCTCATCTTGCACTTGGTTCTTACATATTTATTTTCTTTATTTCACCTCTCTTTCTCTTTCTCAACCTTGTTTACCTTGACAACAAATTGCTCATGCTCATCCTTTAATGAATCTAGCTTGGTTTTCAATTGAATTCTTTCATCTTCTTTAGCTCTCAAACTAAAATTTGAGAACTTGGATATTAAATTTTGAGAACATAGATAGTCTCCTTATCTCTCTTATCTTATTTATCCATGTCATCCTTTATTTTACACTCTTTATCTTTAATAATATTTATATAATCAAGATTGGACTTCAACTCATCATGCTCACCTTGCTTTGAACTCAACTTGGCATTTGTCTCTTCTAACTGAGTTTTGAGATGTCTGCATTTTTCCTCTTTTGAACTTAGATTAGTTTTTATAACTCTTAATTGATCCTTAATATCTTACATGGTCATCTTGTCTTATGTGACTATTTCATTTAATGTCTAAAACATGGTTTGGAGATGACTTATCATTACATTATGTTTCATGATATGTTCATTAGGATCCTCAAGCCTCATCTCATGTTCATTATCCTTGAAATTATATTTACTCTTCCTAGTCTTAGTATGAATAACATATTATTTAAGACTTTTAAACATTTATCTCAACTCAATATTTCCTTTCCTCAACTACTAAGTCATATTTGTGCCTTGGATCACCTTCAAGTAGTTCAACTTTCATAGAAGGTCCTGCTTTGATACCAATTATTAGAGGTACAATCATTGAGAGGGGGGAGGGTAAATTAGTGATGCAATATAATCCAATTTAATTCCCAAATCTTAAACATTTATCATACATAAAATTGATCAATAAGCATAAACATGAAAGTACATACATATAAATCATACATAAGAGTATACATCACATGAACACAACATATATGTGGGAAACCTTGTTGGGGGTAAAACCCATTGGAACCTAAATGATGGACTAAAGTCCTATAAAATAAGATATAACATTTAGACCCACACTAAATAATCAAGAAACACCCATCCCTTAGTTTAGTGAGACACCAATCCCACAAGGAGCTACTACCTCTATCTATTTGAGCACCCACAATAATAAGACCTTTAACAAGATTTACCTTGCAAAGAGGACCCAACCCCATAACAAACCAAGTACCCACTCAACTACCTAAATAGATCACCTTGAACAGATATTTCTACTCTTCAAATGATGAATCAGCTTTGTCTTCACTCTTCACCTCCAATCTCTCTCAAGTTACCTTTATGGCTAACTTTGCTCAAACTAACTCTTCTAGGCTCATTAGGTCCAATGATATGTGTGTCCTCCTAAATTAAATTGATTAGATAAAGATGTCTAATTTTTTTCACACTCTAATTGTCCTAACTGACCTATAACTTATCTTTCAAAGTTTCTATCCTTTTCTTAGTAGTACATTCTCTCAACTCAACTAACTCAATTAGTCTAAATATGCCTAGTATTTATACCAATCTCTTCCTTTAACCCATCTTGGTCAGCTAAGATGATTTACACATTTATTATACCTTTGAGATAGGTCCTCATACATGTTACATGTAAAAACCACACACATATTACGTTGCAAAATACCTCATTAGCCCCAAACCACCATTAGGTCTTGGTGAGACCTAAAATAGTTAGGCATTCATAGTCACATATTACATGTGAGACTACTTGGACCACCTTCATCCTTTACCAATTATTTGAACATATCAAAAACTATATAAAATATCCCCTTTATCACTCTCATATGGGTCCATGCCACTTGGAACACCAACTCATCATTTGAACCTATGAATTAGGTCTCCTTCCTCTTTAGACCTTCAAACATAGAAAACATAGTCTCAAACTTCTGAAGTAACTACTCAAATATTTCACATATCCATATGATTATATCACATGGGTGAAACCTTAAATAAATATTAAACACATACATGTGATTTATACATTCCAACACAAACTCTAATAACTCAAATCAACTCTCTCAAAATGACCACTCAGGCTAGTCATACATAGTCATAATATATTTATACTATTTTGACTCTCCATATCTAATCAGAGCCATATCATGACATAAAATACTTTATCATAATACTTAGATACTTAAAAAACATATAAATACTCATTTTATTCCTTACATATACTCATAACACCTTCAACTTACCTCTACAAGATGGTCACTAAAATTGTTAGTGCATTTAGAAAACACAATCAACTTCTAAGCCTTTGTTCATACTGAATGTGGATTCATCAAACTTAAAAAATCCATAAATATGGTCCTCATGGAGTATAAAATATTATTAAATATTTATTTTATCTTAAAACATCAAAATTATATCAAGAACAACTCAATTATCATTCTTAGGTCACTTACAGAACATGATGAAACACACAATCAACTTTGGAACTCAATATCTTTGACTTTATGAATATTCAAACCTTCTAGATAGATTATATGGATTAAAATTGAAGTCCTATTTATATTTTATGTTTAAACCACTATTAAATTAATCTTAGATCACCACTATGAAATTCATCTTAGATCAAACTATATAGGCAAAATACTCAACACTAGTTTTTCCCTTTGTTAATTCAAATAGTAATGGTCATTGGTTAAACATCTAAAAAATTGTATTTATCTTGTGATCTCTAAAATATTGATTAAACGTGATAAATATTTTATCTCCTATATATACACATATATTTCTTATCCTTTCACACTTAAAGAGAATGTAAAATATATATGATAAACTTGATGATATGTCATTATAGTTAGGGGAGGGTTTGGCATCCATAATGAACCAAATGGAGAAAATGACTAAGAGTCACCTAAAAAGGGTATGTTTACCTCCATTTTTATTTTAAATATACCTAAACTAAGGTGAGAGAACCTATGGGTTATCTTGTTCACATCAAGAGATTTTGTAATTCAACTTCATGGGGATTATCAGCATAAAGAGATGCGAATATAACCAAAACACGACCAAAATTGATCACTCCACCTAGGAAGGGTTATCACATGGAATAAGAAAATATTTTAATTTATATAAAATCTACTAAAGTCATATGGGTATGTGAATGCAACCTTAATTCTAAATAATTTTTCAACAAGGGGCTAAAAGGAAGACTGTAGTGCTGGGTCTTTAAAGCATAAACTATAAACACATGTTAAGTAGGTAATATTTATGAATCTATAGGGAAAATAACACTTAAGATATAAAAATTGTGTATTAATTGTAAGTTAGGATAGGATAAGACAATTTGATAATAGTAAAGAGGAAGGGCATGGTGGTGTGCTGGTAATTTTTCAAATAGTAGGGATTCTTGTAATATTCATGACATTATCTTTTACAAAGATGTAGAAAATACTCTAATGAAAGATATGGAAACTGTAAGTAGAAATTTTCATCCTTTGGTGCTAGTAAAATGCAAGTGTCTAAATTATCCCTAAAACCCTATAACATACACTAAAATTAGAATCTCAAATTATTTCTCCTGCTAGATTCATGAACTTAGGGTTACCTTAAAAGGTATTCAATAACATATTTCCAAATACAACTACAAAAAGGGATTTATAACCTAGGTACATGCTCAAAATGACAACTATTAATAAACACCAACCCAAATATCCAATCAATAAAACTTGTAAAACACATTATTGCATTTCATTAATAGGATACAAAAAGGAACCACAAATATTTTTCATTAACTTGAAAGAAAATATTACATACAACAATGTTTCAAAATGTTTCCATGGGGAAAAGCATGGTGGATTTACTCCATGTTGGACATGGGAGACAAAGATATGCTCTTAGAGCTTACTAATGGCTATAAAACTATAACCACCTTAGTAAGAGAGTGGAAATGCACACAACAGTGATCCCAAAATTTGGAAGAGACTAGACTTGGAGAGAAAAACAAAGACCAACCACAACCATCACAATGACCAACACAATGGACAATGTACCTCTTAAATAGAATACAAGCCTTCTATTTATATATTTTAAATTTGGGACTGTGAGTCACAATTTTCAAAATTACAAAACAAACTTTCAAGTCTACAAAGATGCTTTGAGATGGAAAATATTCCCTTTCCATGATTGAAATCTTCATCCATTTGCATGAAAAATCATAACTCTAACTACCTCTATGAGGTATGATGAAGATTCGGAGCACATACTTTTATTTCATTGCATGAGATGCCTTTCACATGAGCTAAAAGGAGAATATTCATTATATACGGATGAATAAACTTTGTCATTATGTGTAAGTACTAGGGGATGCTCTTCTGGAAACTAATTTTCAAATCATGGAAGCTTCTAAACAAAAACTTCCCCTTTATGTATGCCAAGGAAAACCCATTACCTTGTGATGATTACAACTAGAAAGCTCTAGTTATGATGAAAATAGAAAAGATGCATGACCATTTGGAAAATATGCTTTTGGAATGGCCCATATACTCCCCCTTTGTGCTTCAAATTTTTGTTGGTTCATCAATGGAACCAAAAAATTTAGCTCTTAAACTAAAGCTCACTAGATGTTTACATATGTCACACCACATCAGATCCAATTGAGCACTCATAAGGATTAAAACTACCTAAGCCACTTCATTAGCTCTAATCTAGTCACATGTCACTTTTTAATTGGTTTTTATCCCTTTAAAATGTCCATCTTGGCTAGCATTATTGTATTTACTCATCTAAGAAAACATGTGTCATTGATCTTGATCCAAAGGATAGAACACCATTGGGTGTCTAAAGGTCTTATACCAGAATGGTGCCACTTGGTAGCTCCAAAGGCTCTCTACATCCTACTCTAATAGTCCTGTCAAGCTAATGCACTCTAGCCAAGTGTTGGTCACACATTCATTCTAATATTTATTGAATTTTTTTGACTCAATATTTACCATAGATTAGATTATGTACACTTTAACACATACTATCAATTTTTAGGGATGTGTTCGATCTTTAGCCTGTGACCATTTATTGACTTTTAAATTATGCCTTTACATGATTATATCATTTAATCTAATCAAATGTATATCATCAAATTGTAATATATGAGATTGAGCATGATTTATTCTTTGAAATGATCCCCTATGATCTTGACACTTGTCACACCTACACTTGTCCAGGGCTCCAACTATTTGTCTTTGATCACACACCATCAGATCATCCTACTCCATGTTAAAGTGCACCATTAGATCTACCTCCATTTTAACTCAAATGGTTACTTCATGAGGCATAAATTTAATTCTCACATGATTGTCTCAAAATATTTAAACCCCAATAGATGCTTTTTACAGCTTAAAATTAACATCTGCATGCTTGTCAATGACATCTATGAGCACATCACTTATGCAATCTAATAATTTCATTTGGGACTTTACTCACTAAGATTTTTGTCTTTATAATTCTTATTTACATTTGGCCTTCTAGTCCTCAATATCCTTATTTGAATTTAGCCTTTTGGTCTTTGACATTCCTGTTCTACAATAATATTACTCTTTTAGCCCTTTATATATGGTATTTTTCTCAAAAATATTGTTCCACAATAATTCCCTATTTATCAAGATAATTATTTCAGACATTTTTTGGGACAATTTTCCCTAAGTATTGAACTCTTCAAACACTTCTCCTGTAGTAATTTGGTCTTAAATATTCTTGTCTTCATCTGTACAATTGTTTAAACATTTTATCTAATACACTTTCCCTGAAGAATCAATATTTATTGGGCCCTTTTGTCATGGAACTTATATCAAAATAATTGTTTCAAACATTTTATCCACAATAATTTCCCTAGGATTTACATTTATCTTGAAATATTTAAACTTAACATTTTTTCTAAAGTAAATTGTACTTTACACTTTTTTTGAAGCATTGCATTTTATCAAGATTCTTATGCAAACAAAATTCCCACAAAAATCTATCTTTCAAAATTTTGTAGCATACAAAATATCCAATGGAAATAAGCCTTTAATCATTTTAACATAGACAAAATGTTTTAAACAAATAGGTCTTCAAGATTTTCATGAACACTTTGGCTGAAACATTGAATTTCTTTGAGATATTTGTGTGAGCACTTTTCTAAACAAAAATAAGTCTTTGAGATTTTTGTTTGAGAAAAAAACCAAAGACCTATCTCCATCAGGCAAAGCATTTTCACAAAAATCCAAAAAAATCTAAGGGCTTAATGCACATGTTAATAAATATCAATTTAATACTTATCCAATTTAACATAAAACTTGACCTTTGACATGAATAGTTGAAAATAAGAATTTGGCTAAGGACTTAGGTGTTTAAACTTAACAAGGGCTCAATTTCTCCAGTGGAATTTCAAGAACTAATACCATAGATCTCCTCAAGAGTATCCTAGTATTTATCTTGCATCATTCACCATTGATCTTAGATCCTTGCTTCTGAGATCAAGCCACTTGGCATCCCCATGTGTCCTTTGCATAACTTGCAGTCAATCTTCTAATGGAAAATTTCTAATTGGTATCCTTGCACGCCTTCTGAGCATAATTTAAATATTGTAAATTAATATTCACTATTAAATCATTAATTATAATATCATATTATCCATTAGATCTTCATCTGATAGGTTTCACACTCACCATTAGATCTACTACTCAAACTCCATGATTGTGACACATGTGACTAGCATGTCCAATCTCAAGATCTTTAACTAATTAAATTCATGCATGACATTGGATCACTATCTAACAAGATCACATGATCCATTGGATCCTTATTTGGTTAGATTAATTTATCACTATTATATCTATGATTTGATTAAGTGCTCACCCTAGATCTTTGATAATGTAAATGTGGCTAAGTATAGGAACTTAATGAACTCTACTTGATAAGCCAAATTTACACCTTAATAAATTTTGCTACGCTTGACCTCATGACCTAAAATTTAAACCACAAGATAACCTTTCATATTGTAATCCATACATGTATATAATTTCTCCTAAAACCTTCACATGTGTGAAAAATGACATCATCAAACTGCTTACTCAACCTTATCTACCAAGATGACTACTTAAACCTAGACCTTCATATGACTGCTTTGATGAATTTTGTTCACTTCCATAAGCACTCCAAGAAATAATAACACCCCATAGGGTCTCTATAACATGTATATACCATCAACATCATTCATCAATTACCTCACTAAGTCAACCATTAAAAAACCATGCAATAACATTGAAGCACATTGAAGTAAACTTTGTTAATGTCATTCTAGCACACATGACACCTCATCAACATCATTGGTCACCTTGAATACATCATTTACAAAATTAAAAAAATCTCCCCCTTTGTCATTTATTTCAAACACCAATATAAATCTTATGCTTAGACTCTATATCTCTCTTCAATTACTTTTTCCCCCTTCGACACAATGTTAAAGTGGTCTCATCTTCTGATCTTGAGGACTTGAAAAGACTTAAATAACCAAAAACAAGAGAGGACCACCTATAATAGATAAAATAAACTCCCCATAACAATATGCATACCTCTTCTTACCTTGAGATTATCAAACATTCTACATTCTACATGACTACATTCTTCTTTGATCATACATAGCTTCTATGAAGACAAAACATACATGAACAACATAAAATGTATGAACTTACTTTGAAAACATTAAGAGGGATTCACCCTAAGTCACTTGAGCTTAGGCACCCTTTGATCACCTTTATACCATCTTTAACCATGATGAAATAACACAATAGCTTCCATACCTTCTCAATCAAATTCGACTACATAGTCCTCTGATCCTAGGACTTGATCATTTACAAAGATCCTTCATTATTTATGCATGAAGATTTAATACATTGTCAAATCACATAACTTTTTTTGATCAAGTCATCATATCAACATGCTTGAGTTCAAAAATATACTATACTTCTTCATATCTCCACCATGGCTTGAACATTTCACATATGCTCTCCCTCACATCCTGCATAGATCTTCAAGCCTTTAAGACTATCTGAGTTAGCTCCACCTAAATCCATACTTCACCTAGATCATGAAATCTCCAAAAAGTGTCTTAAATGAGTAAGGTCTACCAATAATTCTTCAACACTATCCAAATGTCATTTAAAACTCTTGTGGAAATATCTTATCTTCATAACATTGTGACATCTAAGGCATATTAACTTGACATCTATAGAACTCTGAGACCTTATATATGAAAATAATGTGACAACACATTCTCCTTATACTCCATATAAACCTTGTCTTTATTTTTTAAACTTTTAATCAATCAATTTAAGTAATAGAAATCAGAAAGTTCTTATCTTCAGGACCAAAAACTTTGAACACATATTGAACACACTAGAATAGGATCAACATACCTTTCTATGTAATAGAATAGTTTGACAACTCACCATCCTTGATTAGACACCTAGAGATATTCATTTCCTACCTACATATCTTATACACATAGCTTCATTATTTTCCATTTTGACCAACTAGACCATCCTTCAAGGATTTAACCAAAACTTTGACTTTAGGATCATTGTCCTTGAATATATCTTTTGAATCATTCCATCACAACATTTTTTAGAAGATTCATAAAAATCATTCCTCCCACTTAGCCAAGAACATTTTCATAAGATATTTATTATCTTGAAACATCAACCAAAGCTTAACTAGAATCCACCATGCTTCTTTCTGCTATCATATGTCTCCTTAAAGCCTATATAGAGACACCCTAACCCATAATGTCCTAGAATGATGTGAAACCATAAATCCTCATATTCTCTCTCCTTCTTAGATAACTTGAACTGAATCTTCTTCTTCTTTTGCTTGATTGAATCAACTTGTTTAAATTATTTATCACTTTCCTTTTTTTCTAGGATGGTATTGATAATACATGAAGAAAATAAATATTTTTGACATACCTTTTCACTTGAGTTATTAGTCTCACATTTCAAAACATCAATACTTGACATTCTCAAATAATATTTTTTATAGGAAACTTTCTTAACAACATCATACTTAAGTTTACATATACCCTAGGACAAGTTTCAACTACCTTGGTCTCTTTAGGTTAATTATGCTCAAGTCTGATTGTCTTAGGTCTCCATACCCATGTTAGTATTTTCCTATGCATTTTAGTTCAAAATCTAGAAATATGTCCCATGTCATGATAATTATAGTAGACTACATTATCCATACCTCTAGCTTACCATCTACTCTTCCTTCTATAGTTTTTTGCCTTATGACCAAAAGGCTTACATACAAATCAATGACCATGAAATGAACTTTCATACCTTATAGTGTTTGGTTGCCTAAAAGTTCTTCTCATGTTACAATTGGTACTTGCATCCTTCTTGTCTTGATCTAACCTCTCTTACTCTTTCTCATCCTTGTTTACCTTGACAACAAATTGATCGTGCTCATCCTTCAATGAATATAGCTTGGTTTTCCATTTAATTATCTCATCCTCTTTAGCTCTGTAAATTAAACTTGTAGCCTCTAACTGAATTTTGAGAAATTAGATAGTCTCCTTATCCCTCTTAACTTCTTTAATCATGTCATCCTTCATGCTGCATGCTTTTTCTTCAATAATATTTATATAATCAATATTGGACTTCAACTCATCATTCTCACCTTATTTTGAACTTAACTTGTCCTTTGTCTCTTCTAACTGAGTTTTGAGACATCTACATTTTTCCTCTTTATAACTCTTAATTGATCCTCAAGATCCTGTATGGTCATCTTGTCTTCTTTGAATATTTCACTTAATATCTAAAACTTGGTTTGAATATGACTTATCATTTCACTATGTTTCATGATCTATTCGTTAAGCTCCTCAAGCCTCATCTCATGTTCATCATCCTTAAAATTAGAATTACTCTTCTTAGTCTCAATATGACTAATCTATTATTCAAGACTTTTGACCATTGATCTCAATTCAAGATTTTATTTCCTCAACTTTTTAGCCATATTTTTACCTTAGATCACCTTCAAGTGCTTAAACTTGAATAGAAGGCCTTATTATGATACTAATTATTAGAGGTACAATCATTGAGAGGGGGTGAATCAGTTATGCAAGATAATCCAATTCAATTCCCAACTCTTAAACACTCAACATACATCAACTTGATCAAACAACATAAACATGAAAGCACATACATACAAATCATACATAAGAGAATACATCACATGAACACATCATATATGTGTGAAACCCTCTTGGGGGATAAAACCCATTGAACCCTGCAAGATGGACTACACTCCTATAAAACAAGATCTAAAATTTAGACCAACACCAAGTAATCAAGGAATACCCATCCCTTAGTTTAGTGAGATACCAATCATAAAAGGAGATACTACCCCGGTCTATTTTAGAACCCACAACAACTAGACCTTTAATAATATTTAACTTTCAAGGAGTAACCAACCCCCTAGGTAACCAATCACCCACTCAGATATTTGAATAGATCACCTTGAAAACCTATTATTACTCTTTAATTTATGATAATCACCTTTGTCTACACTCTTCACCTCTAATCTCTCTCAATATGGATCTAAGGCTAACTTTGATCAAACTACCTCTTCTAGGCTCATTAGGTCCAATGACATATGTGTCATCTTACATCAACTTGATTAAATAAACATGTCTAATTTTTTTCACACTTTGATGGTCCTAACTAAACTATACCTTCTCTTTCAAAGGTTATCTCCTTTGCTTAGCATTATACTCTCTGAACTCAACTAACTCAATTAGTCTAAATATGCCTTGTATTTATACCATTCTCTTCCTTTAACCCATTTTGGCTAGCCAAGATGCTTTAGATATGTGTTGTAATTTTGAAATAGGTCATCATACATATTAAATTTAAGAACCACATACACCTTAGGTCAGGTAATACCTCATTATCCCCAAACCACCATTAGGTCTTGGTGAGACCTAAAATACTTAGGCCTTCATACTCACACATTACATGTGAGACTACTTAAACCACCTTAATCCTTTATCAATTCATTAAACATATAAAAACCTATCTACAATAGCCACTTTCTTACTCTTATATGGGTCTATGCCACCTATAAAATGAACTCATCATTTAAACCTACCAATTAGGTCTCCTTGATCTTTAGGCCTTCAAACATAGAAAATATAGTCTCAAACTTCTAAAGAAACTACTCAAATATTTCAAATATCCATATGATTAAATCACATGGGTTAATCCTTCAAGACCTTTGAAATACCTACATGTGTTGTAGACATTTCAAATCAAGATATAAACAATCAAATCAACTCTATCAAAATGACCACTTAGGTTGGTCACACACAGTCAAGATATAGTTATACTATTTTGACTCTCCATACATGATCAAGGGTATATCATGACATACAATACTTTATCATAATCCTTAGAAAATTATATAACATCTCTATACTCATTTGATTTTTTAACTTTACTTAGAACACCTTCAACTTACCTTTGTAACATGGTCACTCAAACTATTGGTGCATTCAAAAAATACAATCAAATTCTAAACCTTTGTTCTAATTGAATATGGATTAGTAAAATTTTTAAAATACACAAATATGGTACTCATGTAGTCTAGAACACTATCTAATAGTAAGTTCATCTTGAAACTATTTCTCTAAAATTTGTTTATTTCAAGTCTAAATAAAAATAGAGAAGAATGGTAGGGATAAGTGATTAGAATGAACCTGGATTGGTTTGCATGCCATATCTAGATGTTGTGAGTACTCCTCTTTGGCTAGGGAGGATTATTTATAAGTAAGAAATAAATACCACAAAATGTTTATTAGTAAATAATTGAGTGGGCTGCCAAGCTATGTGCTTGTTCTAAGAAGTATGAAACTTCCCTGGAGATGATAGTCACCTTTGAGAGATAAAAGAGTAACTAATAAATAAAAGAGAGGAAAAGAGAGTAAAATAGAGATAATGTTACCATTATTTATAACCTGACTATAGTAGAAAGTAATAGAGTGTAGATGGCATGTTCTATTTGTATTTTGGAAGTTATTTGGGTAGGTTTTGAAAGGGTTAGGAAATCCATAGTTGTTGATGTCGATGATGCTATTGAGGTCGATAAGGAAGTGACCGATATCAATTATGCTACTGAGGTTGGTGCATGAAATTAACTGATGTCTATTAGGTCACCAAGGTTAGTAGGGCCAATAATTGCCTACGAGCTTGTAGAAGTCTTTTTTAGGTCTAAGAAATGGTTTTGGTTAGGTTTGGGAAGATGGGGAGAGTTGTGTGAGAGAGAATATGATTTAGATGAATCTAGTTAGAGGTTTTGGTGTGTCAATTTAAAGGAGAAACAAGTAGGGAAGCTTTATAACTCCCTCATGGATTTTGATCAGGAATGTGTAAAGTAATGAAAAGTAGATGTAAAGTGATAACAAAGTAACTACCTAAAAGACCCACAAAATAAGTGATATACTTAGCTTTAGTGGTGACTGAATGATAAGTGCTAGATGTATGGCTCCTATCAGGTAGTCTGGACCAATGCCTCAAATGAAAAAATGTGGGTGTTGTTGGTTCTCAAGAGCTTGGTTTCTTATCTAGGTTGACTTATGTAAGATAATATTAAGCCAAGATTCCAAAAGTTGAATGCCAAAAGATTGGATACAAATAAGAATTAGTTTTCTTGATTTCTATTGACCTAAGTATAAGGTTGGAGTTTGGCTTATATAACTAAAGTGGATGATCCTATCAATGTTGGCTATGGGTTGATTGACATCGATGGCCTTAGAATAGGTAAAACTACTATTTTTGGCCAATTTTCTATTTCTCATCATACCAAGTGTGGCACCCATTAGAAAATGGTAAAAATAAGAGGTTAAGAAGGATGTAGTTGATTAGGGATTTATTTTTGAAGTGAGAATAAGTCTTTGGTAGTTAGGATGAGGGTACTAAGCCTTGAGGTGACTCATCAGGTGAGAATTAGTCTTAGGATGAGGTGGCCAAGTAAGGTGGCAAAATAGGTTTTTAATTAACTTAATTATATATTTCAAATTGATTAAATATGTGAGGGATAAAATCATAGGTTAGGGAGGTTAATCTTTAGTATTAAAATAGGGCTCAAGGGGGGGTTTCAACATAGGGAATTATGCATGTTTGTGACTTAATTTTAGTGTCTACATTTTTACATTTTTTATAATTTTCATTGAAAATTTGTAAGACAAAAATAGGAGTTAGGTGTGTGAGGTAGTGGATGAGGTATCCCCCCTCAAAATGGGAATCGATAAAGGAGAAATTGGAATTGAGTACTGGTTTGATAAAAATTAAATTGTGTGAGTGGAGGAGAATGTGGTATCACTATGTGTGAATATAATAATATGAGATATAATCAAAAAAATCAAGAAAAGGTAAGGTTAAGGAGGACTCAGATAGAAATAACCAAACTACAACTTGTAAGTGATAGCTAATAGGTTAAAACAATCAAAGTTGTATCTCTAATGGTCTATGTGTGCTAGGTATCTGAGGTAGGAAGTGCCCTTAGGAAACAAAAAAGGGTTTTAGGTGATAGGATGAGCTTGGTCACCATCCAAAACACCTAATATACATGTGTGTGTATAATAGCCAACTATAGCATAAGTGATCAAGACAAGCAATGCAAGGTTAGTGTAAAAGGGTCAATGAGCAAGCAGATATTCATGATCTCCAAGCAAAGTCATCATGGGTTGAGATTTATGTGATCTCCTAGTTTGTTTGTTAGGGTTGGGGATTTATGTGATATCTAAGTATGGTTGTTAGGGTTGGGGAGATATATGTAATCTCCAAGTTGGTGGTTATGGTTAGGGAGATATATGTGATCTCTAAATTGTCCTAGATTATGGGTAAAGTCTAAAAAGTTGGGGTCATTAGTGGAAACATTAATTTAATGGTGTTGATGTTAGTGACATCACTGATGTCAATAGTAAATAGTTCCAACATCAGTATCTTAGGGTAAAGTTACTAATATCAGTGGGCTTAAGTACCAACATTGGTGAATTAAGTCAAGGATGTTGATATCAATGGCCAACCAAACCTGACAAAAGGGGGTTTGGTAGTTAACTAAACTCATTTGAAACTTTTTATTGGAGAAAAATAGAACTCTGACTATGATCGAGATGGCTGAGCTAGGAGGGGACCCAGTTGGAGGTCTACAACCACAAGAGTCAATTGTGTTAGCCTGAAAGAGATAGAGGAATGAGGTAAAAGTCTCTATGATTTGGTTTTGAATAATAATTGGTTTATTTTTTGTGGTAGGCTAATTTGAGAGTTGGGGGGAAGAAAATGTTAGTAGAGGGGTAAGAAATAGGGTGGGGTAGGTTTAGGGTAAGTTGGGACAGATTTGGTGTATATTTTAGTTGAAAATTTGTGTTTTTGGGGATGAGTCATTTGGCCCTAAGGCTGAACCAATCACTGATGTCAATGGGGTCCACTGACATTAATTGACACAACACTGATGTCAATAGGTTTTTACTGACACAACACTAATGTCAATAGGTTTTTATTGACATTGATTGACATCAACCATTGATATCAACATACAAACTAACATTAGTGACTGTGAAAAACCAAAAAATAGGAGAAAGGGTCAGTTTGGATCTCTAATTGAAGTAGTCCACTAACCTAATGGTTGAGTTAGCCTTAAAAGACCCCATGTCAACTGAGTGCTACCTACATATCCTAATTGAGGGCCTCAGGCCAATGTAATTTTCCTAGATCCTAGGGAAAAATATCTAAGGTATGGTTAAAAGTGTGTTAGGAGAAATGGGTAAAAAATGTAGGTTCAGATAGGTTAGGAGGCCTACTGCTTAAAATATAGGGCATAGGGTTGAGGGTTAGGGATATAGGTCATGAGGCCTAGAGTTATGATAGGTAGTTAGGCCTAAGGTAGAGAGAGAAGTAATGAAGCCTAAGGTAGAGAGAGAAGACATAGTGAATCCTAGGGTAGAAAGAGAGAGGCAATGAAGCCTAGGGTAGAGAGGAAGAGTAGGTTAGATAGTTAGGTGCGTATATAGCCAAGCTAAACTTAGAATACCTTGTATCAAATAAGTGCTACCTATATAACTAGATTAAGGGCCTCAAACTAATGTAATTCTCCTAGAGAGAAGAGAAAAAAATGATGGTAGGTTATATTAGTAAGTATGTGACTTGAGTTATGTGTGTATGGATGGAGGCAATAATGGAGTTGATGTTATAGGATCACCTATCGAGGTTACTAACATAGATGAGGAGGAATGTGACCCTAGATGATTGGGATCATATGGTAGTTGGGGTGTTAGGAGGAGTGTGATGATATTATAGAGTCATTTGAGATGTGAGCCTGATGATGTCATTGATTGACAGTGTACACACCAAAATTATATCACACACACTTATGTAAATCCCTTTGTTGAAACCCCCATAAACCCATTTTAATAATGACAACTAATATCCTTAACCCTTACTTCTACCCCTGAAACATTTAATTAATTTAAAATACTTAATTAAGTTAAATAAAAACTCTTATTACCACCTTACTTGTCCACCTCACCCTATGACTAATTCTCACTTAATGAGTCACCTTAAGACCTGGTCCTCTCATCTCAACTACCCAAGACTTATTCCCACTTCCAAACTAAATTCCTAAACAACACTTCTCTCTTAACCTCTTATTTTTACCATTTTAAAATGGGTGTCACACTTGGTATGCACCACAATATAAAATAGGCCAAAAATAGAAAGGTTTACCTATTCTAGGGATATCGATGTCGATCAACCCATGATCAACATCAATGGCATCAGGAAATATAAGCTAAACTCCAACATATACTTGAAGTCAATATAAATTAAGAAAATCAATTCATACTCTTATTCAAGCTCTCAGCATTCTATTTTTTGACATCCAAGCTTACAATCACTCTACGTAAGTCAATCATAATTAAAAACTAAGATCTTGAGGACCAATAACATCCACTTGTTCACTCTATTCAGACATTTAGGTTTGGACTCCATGATAGGGACCATCAACTTGGTACTTATCATTCAGTGACCACCATAACTAAGTACATCACTAATATTATAGGTCAATTAAGTATTTATTTTTCTATTTCTTTATATCTACTCTACATTGATTTATGCACTTTTGAATGTACCCCTATGAGGGAGTTATAAAGCTTCCTTATTTGTTTTCCCTTTACCTAACATATGAAACCTCTAACCAAACTTAACCAAGCTGTAATCTCCATCTCATAGCTCTCTCAACCTCCTTGACCTGATCTAAACCATTTCCCAGACCTAAAAAAGCCTTCTACAAGATCCCAAATAATTATTACTGCTACCAACCTCGGTAGCCTAATTGACATCGATCACCTCACTACTGACCATGGCAGTATAATTGATATCGGTCACACTCCTGATATCGATGATTGTGAATTCCCTAGCCTCTTTAGAATCTACCTAGATAACTTCTAAAACACAAATAGAGTACCTCACCTACACCTTATCACTTTTTGCTATGTATAGGGTGTTAATAATGGTAATTTTATCTCTCTTTCACTCTCGCTTTACCTATTTTTAAGTTATTTATTATTATTTTGTCTCTCAAAAGTGGATTGTCATCTCTAGGGAAGTTTCACACTTCTTAGAACAAGCACGTAGGTTGGTAGCCCACTCATTTATCTTCTACCAAACATCTTATGGTAGTGTTTTCTTACTAATAGGTAGTCCTCCCCATCCAAATAGGAGTGCTCACACCATATGGATATGACACACAAACTAAATCTATGTTCATTCTAATCACTTATCCCCATCCTTCTTTCTATTTTCCTTTAGACTTAAAATAGACAAAATTTAGTGATACATTTTTGGCATGCCTGATGGGACCCTAGAGTTTTCCTTGGGTTCATTTCTTGTTTTAACAATCCATATAGTTGAATTATAGTGAAAATTTCATTTCTTGCACTTCTTCCTTCTCTTTTCTCTTAAAAATAATAAATTCAATATCTTATTCTCTATTTAAAAGGCATCAAAACTAAAATTTTCTTTCTCTTCTCCTTACCTCTAAAAGTAATTTGTCATTTTATTTTACAAAAAAAAGAATACCTTCTTTAATTCCTTTTGTACATACATTAGGATAGTCAAATTCATACTCTATTCTTATTTCCTCTCTATTTTCATTTGAATCTAAACGTTTCATATTTGGGTTTAAAACTTACTACATTTCATAGTTTTCTTGTTGCATATTAACTCACCTAGTTAATTACAAGCATTTTGAATAAATCATAGTACACCTATGTTACAAAACCAAATCACATTCACATAAACAAGCATCTTAACTCACCTAAGAAAAGGCCATCAGGATTTCATCACTTGGTGGATCACCTTAACCTACTTGGCTATCCTACTTGGATTTCACCACTAAGGGAAGAACCCACTCCATTCTCTAGTGGAGTATAATGTCTAGACAAAAGGTATATTTTGGCTAAGCGGCCTAGCCAAGCTCCAGATTCATGAAGTGTGGAGAGAAATATCCTATAAAAAGCCATGTACCTAGTCTAACATAGATTTCCTCTTGAGCACCAAAACTAATCTAAAACCAGCTATAGATTGCTTTCTAGTACCTTTGATAACCAAATTCTCTTCTCACTATCTAATTAAGGCATAAGTCAATACAAGACTAAAAATTGATCTCTAAGACTTAATAGTTGTTAGATTAATGTCTTATTTTCAATTGCCTTTCATATTTTTGAGTTGGTAAGAATGCTTTTCTATTGATTCACAAAATCAATACTATTTCTAAGATCAATTTGTATAACCTATTATCTTAGGTTTTCTAAGTGTTATTCCTTCTTAAAAAAACTTTTTACATCCACTATTTTACCTATTTTTAGCCTCTCATTTCTTAAAACATCAAATTTTCCATTTCCCAAGATTTCATAGTCATCGACATTAGTTAACCCTAACAGTATCGGTAGACTTTACCTACCCACATTAGTTATTCCACCAATGTCAATGAACTATTCCTATCGATATCAGTCATCCCTACTGACATTGGTGACTGTGTAGTTTCATCTACCTAAAAAGAGATAAAATAACCCATTTACCTATATTTAAGCCTAGGTTTTCTTTATTCTATTTTAAATATAGGGTAGTAAGACAATTTAAACCACCTCTTAAATGGTATTGACATGAGCTCAAGCCAAAATTATTTTTGATTACGCAAGTTGGCAACCACTTCCACCATACCCTCTCACTCTATATTTTATCATAGAGCATACTTTAGATATAGAGCATACTCCCATCCCTAACGAAATTCCCATCATTCCTAAGGGAGATCAAGATTTTGCTAAATTTCTTGATCATAATGTGGTAACCCTTTAGCATTACCTTGCTATGAGCCGAACCCATAATTCTTTGGGTGACCCAATATATGGTGTGCCAACCTCTTTAATAGAGACAAACTTAGTTTCAATTGCCTCCACTATTTTTCCATGTTTACCCAAACCACCAATTCAATGAGAAACCCAAATATAAACAGTGTCCAAAACATGGCATCTCTGACCAACCAATCCCACCTAAACACTAGCGCAACTTCCTTACTTTCACAACCACAACTAGTTCAACCAAGTCACACCCCATTACATAATTTATTGGTACCTATTCCATCCACCCTCATGCCTATAATCACCCAAGTTATGATTCATCCTTCATCCAGTCTATCCATGCTAATAACTCAACCTATAGTAACAATAACCAACCAAGGCATAGTCTCCAACCCAATGGGACAAGTCCCTTTTCTTTCTATACCTTAGCCTATGACTCATTATCCTTATGTTACCCTAACACAACCTCAACAAGATATGCCATATTCTCCCTCTACTTCCTATTAGATTCATTATAACTTAGGAGGAATCCCCCAAATTAATCCCCCTCCAGACCTCATTAAAATGCTAATGGACAAGATGTCTAATCTAGAGACATCCATTTTTCATTCAAAGAATGGATTATCTTATGATCAAATATGAAATTAACCAATACATCCTTCTATGCCTAATTTACCTTATCCAAGCCAATGGGAGATCCCTAAATTTACTTGTTTCTAGAGGAAAGAGGACCCATAATAGCACGTATGATCATTTAAACATGATTGTTATTTAATATGCCATGATGATGCATTACTACTTTGCACTTTCCCTATGGATCTTTTAGGTGTTGAATTATATTGGTATAGATCTATACCTTAACATTCCCTTTTCTCATTTACCCAACTTACACAAATATTCCTAAACCATTTCTCTATTAACATTTCTAAGAATATTTCTATAATGGACCTATATTCTATCAGATAATTTGATGATGAGTCTATTTCTAATTTTGTCACTCATTAGAGAAGCTTGATCAATCAACTCTCCTTATCCTTACCCCAACCTGAGCTTATTGAGATTTTATCAAGGGCATGTGCTAAGAACATCTCATCCACACTCTAGGTACAAACTTTCCACACATTTGATGAAGCTTTTACAATGGCACATAAACTAGAGGTTCACACTATTGATGAAGGCAAAGTCAAGTTGCATAGTAAGAATCCCAATACCAAGAAAAGTGACTCCTCTAAAACTTCTCCCTCTAACCAAAAGGCTAAAGCCTCCACCAACATGGTGGTTGTTAAGTCAGCCTCTTCCACAACCATAAACCAATCAAATTCTTCAAATTCTTAAAATCCAACTAAGTAATTCCAACAATGATATGAATAAAGATAATACACTCCCATTAGGGAATCGTATACATCCATTTTAGAGAAACTATTGTAACAAGGTGTCATAACCCTTCCTCAAATTAAACCTCCTATATAGTTTGAACCTTCCCAGCTTATCCCAACCTCGTATAAGGAAGATGAGTTTTGTAGTTACCATCAAGTTAAAGGACACAACTCTAATAATTGAAAGACACTCAAGAACATTGTTCAAGATATGCTTGATAGAGATGAGCTTGTCTTGGATAATCCTAACACACCTCTGAATCAAAGTATGGATGTGTTCAAACACCCTTTTCCTAACCATTCACCAAATAAAAATATTATCTAGTCCAAAACTAACTCATGTGATCATAATATCCATATGGTTAATATGGTTTTTCCTTTATCTTCCATTCAACTTGACCCTCCATAGGAGACACTTATTTCATCGACTCCTCTCCCACATTTAGTGGAATCTATTTTTCCCATTCTTCCTCCTCTGGTAGAAGAGCCTATTTCACCCATTCCACTCCTTTGAGAGGAGGAACCTCCTTTGCCACTCCTTTTTCAACCTGAGGAGCCTATGATGATATTTCTATTTGTACCAATATTACCTATCTATTACCACTTGAAGACCACACCCTACCTATTCCTCAACCACATGTTGAAGGGAACATCATTCCTACATTATACCCTCTTGAGTAACCTTCTTCACCTACTTCTCCTCCACCTATAGATAATGGTACCCCACCCACCTCACCTTTGCACCTAAAAGAGTACATATCATCTACTCTTTTAAAAGATGAGAAACCTATTGTGCCTACTCCAATTACACCACTCTTACCCCTTCTTTTACTTATGGAGGATCATACTTTACCCATGCCTCACCCACATGTTTCGGGAGCCATAATACCTATGCTCTACCCTCTTGAGGAACCTCCTTTACCTACCTCCCCTCTACCCATTTTAGACCAAGTCTCTTCTCCTATCTCTATCGAAGAAGACCCCATTGTGGTTCTTTCTCATCTTTGGCTTGAAGTAGCAGAAACCAACAATTTCCCTCTTTCCCAAACACCATATCTTTATTAAGACACATCCATAAGGCCTATTTCAACTTTTTCAAAACCAATCTCATGTTTGGTGAAAAGCCTATAATTTCTTGACTCTAAGAAGCTTGACCATGTATCATTTAAGGACTAGCTTAAGACTCCATATCTAACACAACAAATGTTAACATTTAACACCGATCCCCTTAATACTCTTTACCCTAAGGTATTTGACAAAGCTATAACCTCTTCACCAAAATCACCAAAATTTTAGCCATATATGTCAGAACCCTCATCCTCAAAAGAATCTATTACATTAAAGCAAATTAGGCCCTTAGGTGTATGCTCCATTTATAATTTAATTCATCCACAGGTGAAATTATATTTAAATCCTCACCCAAAAGTTAAAGTTTCTCACCCTAAAACATAGAATAATTTTAATCCTCCTAGATCTCACCAATCCCTTCTTCAACCCTCAACTTTACCATCCATTTTGGGGTTGCACCCTTCTACTTTAGTTGGAATATCATCTAACCAAGCCAAACAAAAGGTTAAGCTACCTCTACTCCTACCTTTGCCATTTAGTATGCCTATCACATCTGACACTAAGAAAGTGATAGTAAAACATGTAACTCTACCATCACTAAACAAGACACCATGTAAAATTACCTTTCCAACACTAGAATAAAAGAAGGTGTCCACTCATATTAGTATAATAAGTGTAATCCCACTTGTAGGATCTCAAAGCTTTTTCTTACATTAGTTATTGCAATATTAGGTAATAAATTTTCCTCCCATTAAGCCATATAGTCCTCTTGGAACGAAGCCATCTTGGTTTGATGATACACAAGTGTGTTTATATCATCAGTCACTTAGACACGATACTAAGAATTGTAAAACCTCACAATGGTTATTCAATAATACTTCAATATTGACACTCTCTTCGATGATACTACCAATAAAATTACCATTATTATACCTTTAGTATCTATAGTGCCTCCTACTATTCCACCTAAGTTCAAACCCAAAGATGTCATCATAACCCCTTTACCACCTCCTTCACGAATTTTTCAAATCAACATAGTTAATGTGGCCACACGGTCACAAAACCAAAAAGATAAAGATAAAGAAAAGGTCACTACACCTTTAACCCATCCCTTCACCAAAGAAACTCTCCTTAATAACCCTAGGATTTACATCTTGGGTGTTCCTAAAACAACATCTTCAGATGTTATCCAAAGCTCAATGGTGAAACAACTTCACCAAACTCCTATGAAAATGTATTTATATGAGTTAATCCAAAGCTCATCCCAACACTGTCAAGTTTTGAATAGTGCTTTGCAAGAAATTGAGGTACAATCAGATGATACCTAACCTCTTATAGCTTTAGTTGGCTCCCTTAATTTTGTCTCCCTAATTTCTATCAGTGATTTAAAAATTCCACTTCAACACCCTAAAGATCAAGATTATGCCTTTTTTATTACTATATATATTATTCAAACTCATATTAAGAGAGTTATGATTGAAGGGGGAGCTAGTATTAATATTATTTCAGCCTATGCCTACAAATAGCTATCCCTTCCCAATAATTTCATGTCTCAAACTGATGCAATACTCCATTTCTTTAATGATACTATAGCTACTACAGTGGGCACTATTGTCTTACATATTTGTGTAGGTCCCTGCATAATTCCTGAGCTCTTTTATGTTTTGGAAGGAGATTTAGAATATAACATACTACTTGAATGACCTTGTATATGTGCTATGGCATGTTTACCCTCAACTTTGCACCATTGTGTCAAGTTTAAACATGATGGACAAGTACATGTTATACCTATTGACCCACCCCCATTTAAAACATGTAATATGACTTATAGTCCCAATGATGTTCTCATCCCATTGAAAACATCATCTTCCTCACATGATGCTTCTAAAGCTTCCACAAGCTCCACTCTCATGATTACATAGATATCAGTAACACAAATTCCTGACAAAGATCCCATGGAGGAAACCTTTCAATGATTGTCACTTGGTGAATATTGTTTGTTGATGCTTGACATGTTCCATACTCTAAAAGACTATTGAATGCTTCACATGCATCAAAATTAAGATCCTCATATTGGGATGGTCATCCCTTATGGGCCCTCTAACCTTCGAACCAATTTCACATATGGGGGAATTGATCAAGCTCCCACTGTCAGCAATCCATCTTCTTTACCACAACCATTTACTTGTGACTTGTCTTTCTTGAGTAACCCTAGATTCACTCACATCTATCTCTATAGGTGTGCTTGGAAAGGATTTAGTTTGGGTCATTCTGAACAAGGTTTCTATATGCCTATTCAATATCCTAGTAGTAATACCATTAAAAATGCTAAAAAGAGGCATGGGGTGGGATATGACAAACCAAACAAACTCACTAAAACCTCCCATGAACTAATGATCAAAGAACCAATCTCTCCTTCTCCACCTTTTCCATAATCACCTACCACATCAGAGGTATACATACCTCCTAAACTTTTTTTCAATAAATTCCATCCATTTGGGGCCTCTCACCTATCATCAGGGTAGGGAAACAAGGTCCCTTTCTCTCATTCATCTTAAAATAATTGATGAAGATTATCCCACTATTAACACTATCCAATGTCAGTATGATGATGTAATTCTCACCTACATGGGTGTGGATGATTCCTATATCCAATGATCACTCCCATCTAAAATGCAATCTATGTTAAATGAATCAACCATTGACATCAACCTACCCTCCCATGATAACCCTCGTATCCTCAAGATTGGATAATCTTTAGATTCCTCTAAGAAAGTTGATTATGCCATATTTATTAATGACCATAGCAAAGCCTTCACTTGGCCTTACAATGGCATGCCTAGTATTGACCCCTCTATAATCACCCATAACATTTTCATCATTCAAGATACTAAACACTTTAAGTAGAATCTTCATAAAATGCATCCTTGTATCGCTCTCCTTGTCAAAGAAGAGCTCTAATGCCTCCTTTTTGTTAACTTTATCCAACCTATCAACTACTTTTTATAGATATCCAATGTTTTTCCTATCACAAAAACTATCAAGGGAATCCATATTTACACTAACTATCATGATTTAAACCTTGCTTATCCAAAGGATGATTTCTTATTGCCTAGTATTGACCAACTTGTTGATCTAATAGCTGGCCATGAGATGCTATCACTTATGGATGGATTCTCTAGATATAATCAAATCTTAGTCACTCTTGAGGATCAACACAAGACAACCTTTATTATCCCATGGGGGACTTTCTATTATCGAGTCATACCTTTTGGCCTAAAAAATGTTGGTGCAACTTACCAATGTTCCATGACATACATTTTCCATGATCTCTTACACAAAATAATAAAGGATTACGTGGATGACTTACTTGACAAGTCTAAACTTCATCAAGAACACTTGATAATTCTCAAAACCATATTCACTCATCTCCTCTAATATAACTTTCAATTAAAACCAAAGAAATGTCTTTGGTGTTTTTTCTGAAAAAATCTTATGTTTTGTCATTTCTCTGCATGGTATCAAGGTCAATCTTGTTAAGGTTAGAGTAATCCTAGAGATGCATCCACCTACTAATATCAAACAACTTTGTAGCCTATAAGGCAAACTTCAATCAATTTGATGCTTCATTTCCTAGTTGTCAGATCACTGCTAACCCTTTCACCATCTCCTAAAAATGGATGTCTCCTTTTAATGGAATATAGATTACTAAGAAGCCTTTGATGCACTTAAACAATACCTCCTTTCCCCACCAGTTCTTATTTCACCTAAGGAAAATCAACCATTTTACTTATACATTTCTATAATAGACCATTCTTTAGGTGCTATGATTGCACATCGAGATGACCAACATCAAGAGTAGGTAGTTTATTACATAAGCTACACACTTATTGATTATGAGACTCAATATACCCATACTAAAAAAAATTGCCTTGTCTTGGTCTTTTCCACCTCTCAACTTTGCCATTATCTCCTAAATCAAAAAACCTATGTGGTCACCCATAATGATCCTCTCAAATACATGCATTCCAAACCATATCACAACTAATGTGTAGCTCAGTGGCTCATGCTTCTTGCTAAATTTGAATTAAAGTTTTTTCAAAAAAATCTATTAAAGGGGAAACAATTGTTGACTAGTTAGCTACTTCCCCTTTACCTGACAATTAACCTTCAACCTTGAATTCCTTGATGAATCTATTAAAATACCCTCCATCAATAGCATCTCCTATCAAATGATGATGCTCTTTGATGGATCTAAATGCCAACATGGTGGGGGTATAGGGGTCATTATTATTCTTATAGATGGTGAACCTATGCCTTTATCATTTAAACTAGATTTTGAATGCAATAACAATATGGTTGAATATGAGGCTTTGATTATAGGACTTAAAATAACTCTCTTCTTGGGTATCAAATCCATAACCATTTTTTGTGATTCTTAGCTATTAGTTAACCATGTTAATGGTTCTTACCTATGCAAAAATAAAATTCTATAATGGTATAAACATTGTGTAGATATGCTCTTGGGATCATTTGACTCTTATCTCTTGCAAATTGTTCCTTGATCTATAAACAAGTTTGCTAACATAATGGCTTCACTTGCTTCACACATACCCTCTTCATCCTCCTCTTCAATAATCTATGTCACCATGCATCACTTAACATTACCCTCCTATGCCTCAGCTAACATCCTCTTTGTCAAAAATATAACAACCAAACCACAAGACTTATGGTATAAAAAACTCATGGATTATCTTTCCTTCTCTATTGCCCCTCCTGATCTTTCTAATAATGGGAAATGGGCCTTCATAAAATGTGCCACTCATTACACTATACTAGGGGGACTTCTCTATAAGTGAATTTTGATGGTCTTCTCCTTAGATGTCTAACTAGTACTAAGAATTCCTTTGTTATTAAGAAGGTCCATGATGGGATTTGTGGTGGAACTTTCAATGGTCACATAGTTGCTAAATGTATCTTTTGACTTGGCTATTATTGGCCCACACTTAATCAAGACTATGCTAATTATGTTCAATATTATGTCAAGTGTCAACAACATGCTAACCTCTTTCACGTTCCTAGTCATGCGTTGCAAGTCACCAAATATTTTTGGCTCTTCTCCCAATGGGGATTAGATCTAATTAGAGAGATTAACCCTCATTCATTTCTCTTTCATCATTATATCATTACTGCCACTGAATACTTCACCAAATGGGTCAAGGCCATCCCTTTCATTTCCACTAAAGCTAAAAAGAATTTGACTTCTATAACCATCACGTCATCTATCATTTTGGTGTACCTCACAATATTATAATAGATAATGGCAAGTCTTTCAAAAACAAGACTATTCAAGATATTTGTGATGCATTTAGAATAAAATTAAGCTTCTCATCACCATACTATCCCCAAGCTAATGGAAATGCAAAATCTTCTAACAAAACTTTGACCAAAATTCTCATGAAGGTAGTCAATGATACGAGAAAGGATTGGCACACACACATTCCTTTTACTTTATGGGCTTACTGCACTAGCATTCAAACCCCTACATGTGCTACACCTTTTCCATTAGTATATGGGATGGAGGTTGTTTTACCTCCTGAGGTCCATATTCTTTCTCTTCGCATTTCTCTACATGACATACTTACTAATGATGACTTTTACCAAGAACATTTGGCCCAACTTGAATTTCTTGATGAGCACTATCTCATAACCCTCAATCATCTCCAAATCTATCAAGAGCATATCAAACATGCTTATTAAAAAAACCTCAAAGAGCAAGATTTTAATATAAGAGATTTCATCTTAAAATATAATCAACATGTGACGAACATGGAGAAAATCAAATGTGGTAAGTTTTCTCCTAATTGGCTTAGACCTTATATCATAACTCACAAGTAAGGTTTAGGAATTTATCTCTTGTCTTCTCTTTAAGGAAGGCTAGAACCTAAGCTTTTAAATGCCTTACATCTATAACCATTCTTTTGTTAAACCAACGTCACTTTACTTCATGTTTAACTTGAGCTCATCCCTTGAGAATCCCTATTACATTCATTTCCCTTCCTCTTCACCCTTACTCCTATAAACTTAGATAATTTACAAAGTGGTATGGTTTTATCCTCATAGTGGAAAACTCCTAAGCCTCTATAGTCTTGTCCATGACTAAGAAAAAACAAAAACAAAAAAAAAACAAATGGGATATTTGAAAATGTTATAAAATCTTAGGTCATGATTTTCAATGTAGACTACTCCCTTGAAGGATAGCTATGTAATTTCCCTTTTCTACTATCAATAGACTGCTCCCTTAAAGGAGAACTATTTAAAATTAAAAATAAATGCTTGGACCACTCCCTTGAAGGATAGCTATGCCAAGATTTGTTCTCAAAGGGAAAAATAAATGCAAAGGGATCCTCACCTCTTTGAATGACCTTACCCTACACAAAATCCCATTATAGGGTTCCCGCATTGATCATCTTACACAAAAAAAATATTTAAGTCATGGACTTGCCTATATTATCTCTCGGGTCACCTACAAAAGAGACATCATTTCTACTTGGTAGGTTATGATATCTAAACATTTTCCTCAGTCTACTCATTTCCCCCTTTTAAGGGACAATGAATCTCACTTAACATATGGTAAATATGATGATTCTATAACAAACACAATGGTTCAAAGATATAAGGTATAAAGAGGCTCATTTTCCTAAGCCTATTTATGTTCGAAATTATGTTTTTTGCTAATGAATGAGAATTCTACCTCTTTATTTTCCCATCCACATTACATGTCGATATCTCTATTTGAGATTAAGAAACAATGTCATACCAACACTAACATAACCAATCTATTTGTTCTATGCATACACCATCACAAATATGGAAAAATGCTAAAATAAACTAACATAACCACTTTATTCATTTTAAGCATACACCATCACAAATATGGAAAAATGCTAAGATGAAACTAACTAATCAACTATGCATATACCATCACATAAATTTGAAAGGATAGTCTAAACTCAAATAACATGATCAACATTAACATCTAACTTAACATAGCATAAAATAAACATCATCCATATCATCATCATAATCATAAGAAACACATCTCAAATAAACACATGGAAATAAATGAACATCTCATATATATAATATGTGATCAAAGTACATGTTCATCATCTACATCATCATAACATCATAAATTTATCTCAAAATGTACATCTTGCATCTTCAGCTCATAAGCTAGTATACATGTAACATATATAAACAAAAACTGGTAAACATTGATACTTAGGGTCCTTAGGGCTCTCCATGTGGTCATGAGTAGGTAGTGTCATCACCACTCTCCATCCATCTACATCATTTTGAGCTAGAATTCATTACACATGACATCAACCTCTCCTACTCTCTAAACTTTGAATATCTTTGTATCCATGGGAACTCTCTAATTTCCCTCTCATAGTAAGCAATCTCATCTAGGGTAGTCAAATACCTTACCATAGATATAGTCTATGGAGGACCCATAACACTTGATGATGACCCAGCGTGTACCAATCCTTGTAGTGGTGGATGAGGAGTGGCTTAGCCTATTACTCTCAAAATATCTCTCTCTATTATCACTGTAGTCACTTGACCCTATATAATAATCACCTGGCCTTACAATGTTACAACCTGACCCTATAAAGCCTCAATTTGACCCTACAATGGCATTGTCTCTTGAGCCTACACTACTACATCTCAAGATTATAATGTGATATCTCAAGCCTATAGTGTTACATGCCTCTCTTTGACTAACCCCTATAAATTTGGTGGTGGCCTCCTGACCTCCACCATCATATGTAACCATACCCACCAAGATATATAGGATACTATACACCCTAGGTCTGTAACACCTAGCCCTACTAGTAGCTCCTTAAAATCTATCCCATTGGTCTCCTAGGGCAATGGTAAGGGTGCCTCTATGTCATCCCTCCTATATCAAGAGAAGGTAGTTAGAATATCCTATAGTAGACCAAATTACCTATTGACCCATGTTACGGGTACCATCTCTAACTCACCAACCCATCTCCCCCTAACCCATAATGAGCTCTAAAATTTAACAAACTATTCTACCTACCCTTTAAAAATTAGGTATGTTAGATTTGGTCTCCACAAGTTATCTACAGGGATCAAGCCCTTGATCATGCACCTATAGTAGGCAATGTCTCGCATGATGGTATCTACTCAAGTCTATTACATCCCATCTCTCCACCATCTAAATCCAACTGTAAAGCCATCTAGGATAGTGGTAGGTAACCCTAGTGGTCATGTCACCATGATGTACTCATATACCCAATAGTGCAGTAGATGACTGACACAAACCATATTATCAGTGCATCCTCAAACCCCATAGCTCTTTATATAATTATGATAAAAATACTAGACCCTAGGTAAAAATGATCTGCTACTCAATCATCTATGTAAACACACCTATCAAATCAATCAAAAATCTCCCTCCATATACATCTAGTAATGCATACACCATGATCCCAATCATCATCAAGATGCTTAGACAATATTACTCTTCATTAGCCATATAGAGTGGCACATATGTAAAACACATAGAGTGGTAGGTCACCTTACTAACATGTTCCCCATATAAAGTGAGCATGTGTATATCATACTCCTCTCTCAAGCATGTGAAAATATCCTCACCCTAGAGTGGTATCTGTAGAATCCTATACACATCCTCCTACATCATTATCAAATCCCTAGTTGGCAGATGGAAGGTGTTAGTGGTATGATCTCACCTCTCAATCAAATCTATCATAAGAGACACCTCCCATGTGACTCAATAGTACCATCACACTCCTCCTAAGCCTATGGCCACCATATGCTCCCACTCATTTGGAGTGAGATCCCTCCTCATGCATGTTAATAACCTTAACAAATGATCTCATAGTGTAAGCTTTATCCTTGCATGCATCCATACACAAATAAATCAGGTCACATCCCTTTTAATCTACTCTATCACCACCTTTTTCACTTCTCACAATGAGAACTACATTGGTCTGAGGACCTACACCAAGCTATGTAGGTAGAATTCAATTGATATGGGGGCTTCTAAGGTTAGCTTGGCCATATACCCACCTTACTAACCACCCTAGGCTTCATTGTCTCTCTCTTTCTCTACCCTAGGCTTCACTACCTCTCTCTCTCTCTCTCTCTCTCTCTCTCTCTCTCTCTCTCTCTCTCTCTCTCTCTCTCTCTCTCTCTCTCTCTCTCTCTCTCTCTCTCTCTCTCTCTCTACCCTAGGTTTACCCACCTATTCTAATTCTAGGCCTCACTACCTATATTCTTGACTCTTGACACTATGACCTATCTTTTAAGCCCTAGACCTCTCCAGCTATTTCAACTTACCTTTTCCCCTAAAACATACCTTTTAAGATATTTTTCTTTAGTTTTGGGAGAACTACATTGGCTTGAGGCCCTAAACTAGGCTATGTAAGAAGCATTCAAATGATGAGTGGTTTCTTCAGGCTAAATCAACCATTAGGATAGTTGACTACTTCCATTGGAGAGCCAAACCTCACCCTTTCTCCTATTTTTTTACTTTTCTATAGTCACTAACATTAGCATTAATGTTGATGTTAGTGCTTTATTAGTCTATGTGATGGTTGACATTGGTAAGAAACTACCAACCTTGGTTCCATGTCAGTTGATGTTAGTAGACCTTACCAACATCAGTGCCTAATTCAGCCATAGGGCTAAATAACCCAAACCCAACCTTACCCATTTCCCCTAAAAACCTACCCATAAATCCCCTAACTTATCCTACACTTGCCCTAACCTATTTTCTACCTCTCCACTCATATCTTCTACAACCCTTCCTCTCATTTAAACTAACAATTACAAATACCAAATCAATCTAGTGTAGGCTCTTACTTCACTCTTTGTCTCTTCTTGGCTAGCACTATTAGCTCCTATGGTCATCCACCTCTCATTAGGTCCCCTCCTTGAGCTTCCATCTCAAATCACTCTCAAGCTCTATTTCTTCTCTCTAATCACAAAGTTGAAAATGAGTTTGGTCAGCCACCAAAACCCCTTTTCTCAGGTTTGGTCAGCCATCGATGTTGGTATTATTGACTTAAGCGATCGACATCAGTGCTTACACCTATCAACATTGAAAACATTACCCTATTTTTACCAATGTTAGTAATTTATATTACCAATATTGACACACCTAACTGATGTTAGCACCATTCTAATACTATTTTTCAACACAAAATCCCTAACTTTGCATAACCTTACCCATATATTGGGGTAACTAGAGATCACATATACCTCCCATAACCATGAAAAATTGACATTTAAGATCACTTAAATCTTCAACCTTGATGACTTTTCTTGGAGATCACAAATATTTCCTTACTCATTAACCCTTTTACACCAGGAGTGCATTACTTGTCCTAACCGCTTAGGCTATTTCGCTATAGTTAACTATTATGGACATGCATATATTTTAGGTGTTATGGATGGCAACCAAGCCCATCCTATCACCTTCAACTCTTTTGTGTTTTCTAGGGGAACTTCCTACCTTATATACCTAGGACAAATTTACCATTGGAGCTATAACTTTGATTGATTTGACCTGTTAGCTATCACTTACAAGTTGTACTTTGGTTATTTATATCTGAGTCCTCCTTAACCTTGAATATTCTTGACTTTGTCAATTATAGCTCCTTATGTCCTACACATATGAGGTGATGCTCAATTCTCCACTAGTCACCCAATTACCTTTTTATCAAATAGGTACATGATTCTAGTTTCTCATCCATTAATTCTTGTTTTGAGGGGGGATACCTCATCCAATACTTGGAGCACTAACTACTATTTTTTGTCTTAAAATATGTTAATGCAAATTAAAAGACAAATGTAGACACCAAAATTATGTCACACACATGTGCATAACTCCTTGTGTCAAAATCCCCCTAAACCCATTTTAATAATAATGAACCTCCTTAACCCATACTTTTACCCCTTACATATTTAATTAATTTAAAATAAATAATTAAGTTTATTACAAAATCTTATTTCCACCTTATCTATCCACCTCATGCTATGAATAATTCTCCGTTGATGAGTTACCTCAAGACCTGGTCCCTTCAACCTAACTACCCAAGACTTATTCCCACTTCCACACTAAATTCTTAAACAACTACTTCCTTCCTAACCTCTTATTTTTACCATTTTATAATGGGTGTCACACTTAGCATGCATAATAATAGAAAATAGGATAAAATAGAAAGGTTTACATATTCTAGGGCCATTGACATCAATCAACCCATGGTCAATGTTAGTGGGATCACTGATGTTGGTAATATAAGCCAAATTGCAACCTATACTTCAGGTCAGTAGAAATTAATAAAATCAATTATTACTCTCATTCAGGCTCTCAAAATTATATTTTTTGACATCTAGGCTTACAATCACCCTGCATAAGTCAATCACAATTAGCAATTGAGCTCTTGTGGACAAACAACACTTGCTTGTTCTCTTTGTTTATAAATTCAAGTTTAGACTCCCTGATCGGGACCATCAACTTGGTACTTATCATTTAGTGATCATCATAGATAAGTACATCACTGATACTATAGGTCATTTAAATATTTATTCTACTATTTCTTTATATTTACTCTACATTTCTTTATGCACTTCTAATCATACCCTTGTGAGGGAGTTATAAAGCTTCCTTGCTTGTTACCCCTTTAATTGACATACCAAACCTCTAACCAAACTTAACCAAGCCCTAATTTCCCTCTCATAACTCTCTCAACCTCCTTAACCTGATCCAAACCATTTCTTAGACCTGAGAAAGCCTTCTACAAGCTCCTAGACAATTATTCCCCCTACCAACCTTAACAACATAACTGACATCAGTCACCTCACTACCAACCTTGATATTATAACTAATATCATTTACACTCCTATTGACATTTATGACTGTGAATTCCATAGTCTCTTTCAAACCTACCTAGATAACTTCTAAAACACAAATAAAGTACCTCGCCTATATCTTATGACTCTCTATTACGTACAAGTTGTTAATAGCAATAATATTATCTCTCTTTTACTCTCTCTTTACCTCTCTTTTAGTTATTTATTATTATTTTATCTCTCAAAATTGGACTATCATCTCTAGGGAAGTTTCACACTTCCTAAAACAAGCATGCAATTTGGTAGTCCACTCATTTTTTTGCTAAAAAACATCTTGTGGTAGTGTTTTCTTACTTTCAAGTAGTCCTCCATAGCCAAAGAGGATTGCTCATAATGTTTGGATATGGCACGTAAACCAAATTTAGGTTCATTCTAATAACTTATCCCCATCCTTCCTTCTATTTTCATTTAGACTTAAAATAGACAAAATTTAGTGAAATAGAGAGGTGGGATCACACCACCAACACCTTATATCTACCAATTGAAGAGTTGACAATGACTCAATAGGATGTATATAGGATATTATAGTTTCCACTCCAGGGTGAAAAACTCTTCACATGCTTGAGAGAGGAGCATGATATGCACATGGTGGCATTATATGGTGAGCATATTAGTGAGGTGAAATATCATTCAGTGAGTTTTGCCTATGAGCCACTGTATATGGCTGATGAGGATTAGTATCATCTAAGCATCCTAATGATGATAAGGATCATAGTGTATGCATTACTAGATGTAGATGGTGGTAGATTTTTGATTGCATTGACAGGTGTGCTAGCATAGATGGTTGAGAAATAGACTATTTTTACATGGGGACCAATGTTTTTAGCTTAGTTATATAGAGAGTTATGGGGTTTGAGACTATGATGATGATATAATTTGTGTGTCGACTATTTACTATATTGTTGGGTATATGAGCATATCATGGTGACATGACCATTGGGGTTACCTACTATGATTCTAGCTAACTTTAGGGTGGGTTTTAGATGGTGGAGGGATGGTATGGTATAGACCCAAGTAGATGATGTAGTGCATGACATTGCTTATTATAGGTGCATGATTGAGGGTTTGATCCCTACATATATTTTTTAGAGACCCTACTTGACATACCCCATATTTAGAAGATAAGAACAACAACTGGTTGGATTATAGAGCTCATTATCAGTTAGGGGGAGATGAGTTGGTGAGCTAGAGATGGTACCCATGGCATGGGTTATATACCACTTGCCTTCCCTCAATATAGGAGGGATGATATAAAGGCACCCCTACCTTTGTCTTAGGAGATAGATGGGCTAGATTTTGAGGAACTACTAGTAGGGCCAGGCATAGTTGATCTAGGGTGTACAATGGCACATATGGATTGATAAGTAGGTTTATATCCTATAGTGGATGTTAAAAGGCCACCAATAGATTTATAGGGGTTGGTGAGAGAGAGAGAGATGTATCCATATAGGAACAAGATGTAGTAGTGTAGGCTAGAGATGTAGCATAGACGTAGGTATTATTTTGACAGGGATAAGTGGAGACATTATAGGGCTAAGTTGGGGTATTATAGGGCTAGGTTGGGGCACTACAAGGCCAGGTCAGGGTGTTATAGGGTTAGGTCACTATACTGATAGTAGAGAGGGATAGTTTGAGAGTAGTATATCAGGATACTCCACCATAGGGACTAGTATAGGTTGGGCATTCAATCAATATAATGGGACTACCATAGACCATATCTCTAGTGAGATATAATACTATCCTAGAGGAGATTGCCTATTATGAGAGGGCCATCAGGGAGTTCACACAAATTTAAAGGTATTCTAAGTTTAGAAAGTAGGAGATATTTGTGTCACATGCTATGGCTTCTAGCTCATCTAGATGCAAACTAGTGGAGAGTGGTGATGACACTACTTCTTCATGACCATGTGAAGATATTTAAGGAATTTGAGTGCTAGTGTTTGCTTTTTTTGGTTATATAGGTTATATACACATCGGCTTATGAGCCAAAGATGAGAGATGTATATTTTTAGAGAGATGATATTGTGATGATGTATCGATGTACATGTATATTAATCATATATATATATATATATATATATATATATATATATATATATATATATATATATATATGTCTATATGTATTATATATGTATATATATATATCTATATATGTATATATATACATATATAGATACATATATATATACATATATATATATATATATATATATGAGATGTATATTTATTGTGATTTTGAAATGCATTTATGATGTTGATATGGATATTTATTTTTATGTCATGTCAATTTGAGCATGTTAGTTGAGTTAGACTAGCATTTCCCATATATTTGATGGTATATGCATAGTTGGTTTGTTAGCTTCATCTTAGCATTTTTACATATTTGTGATGGTGTATGCTTAAAATGAATAGGTTGATTATATTATTTTATTTCAGCATTTTTCCATATTTATGATGATGTATGATTAAAATAAATGTAGTAGACTTAATAGTGCTTGTATAGCTTTTCCATCTCAGTAGAGAGATTGACATGTGATTTAGATGGGAAAATAAAGAGGCAAATACACACACACACACACACACACACACACACACACACACACACACACACACACACATATACATACATATATATACATATATGTATCTATATATGTATATATATGTATGCATATATATATATGTATATATATACATATAATATATATATATATATGTATATATATATATATGAGTTGTATATTTATTGTGATTTTGAGATGCATTTATGATGTTGATGTGGATATTTATTTTTATGTCATGTTAATTTGAGCATGTTAGTTGAGTTAGACTAGCATTTTCCATATATCTAATGGTATATGCATAGTTGGTTTGTTAGCTTCATCTTATCATTTTTACATATTTGTGATGGTGTATGCTTAAAATGAATAGGTTGATTATATTATTTTATTTCAGCATTTTTCCATATTTATGATGATGTATGCTTAAAATAAATGCAGTAGGCTTAATAGTGCTTGTATAACTTTGCCATCTCAATAGAGAGATTGACATGTGATTTAGATGGGAAAATAAAGAGGCAAACTGATCATTTATTGGCAAAGGCCATAATCATAATATAAATAAGCTTAGGAATATGAGCCTCATTTATGCCTTTTAGTATTGGACCATTTTGTTTATTAGAGAAGCATCGTGTTCACCTTGTGTTAAGAGAGTTCAAATTCCCTTGAAAGAGTATGAGAGAAAAAATGGTAAATGAGTGAAAGTGTTTGAGGTAGCATAACCTTCAAAGTGGGGATGATATGCCCCTATTGTGGGTGACTCGAGAGATACTATAGGCAAGTCCATGACTTAAAGATTTTTTGTGTGTATGTTGATCAATGTGGGAAGCCTATAATGGGATTATGTATGTGTAGATGTCATATAAAATTTATCAATATGAGAATATTTTCATTTGTATTCCTCTTTGAGAACAAATCTTAGCCTATCCATCCTTTAAGGGAGTGGTCTAAGCATTTATTTTTTATTTTTAAATAGTTGTCCTTCAAGGGAGTAGTCTATTGATATTAGCAAAGAGAAGTTACATATCTATCCTTTAAGGGAAAAGTCTACATTGAGAAATATGACCTTAGACATTATAACTTGTCTACATATCCCATTTTTTTAAGGGGGGGTTTATTTTAGTCATGGATAAGACTATAGAGGCTTAGGAGTTTTCCACTTTGAGGGAAAAACCATATAAATTTTTAAGTTAACTAAGTGTGTAGGAGTAAGGATGAAGAGAAAGGGAGATGAAGGTAATAGGGGTACTTAAGGGATCAGCTCAAGTTAAACACATGGTGAAGCAATGCTTATCTAACAAAAAAAAGGTCATAGGTGTTAGGCATTTAAAGGCTCAAGTTTTGGCCTTCCTTCGAGAGAATACAAGTGATAAGTTTCTGAGACATACTTTTTAGTTATGATATAGGGTCCAAGATAATTAGGAGCAAACTTACCCCATTTTCTTTTCTCCATGTTTGTCACATGTTGATTTTCTTCTAAGACAAGATCTCCAATATTAAAATATTTCTCTTTGAGGTTTTTTTTATAAGCACATTTGATACACTCTTGATATATTTGGAGGTGGTTAAGGGCTAAGAGATGATGTTCATCAAGCAATTTGAGTTGAGCCAAACATTCTTGGTGAAAGTTATTTTTAGTAAGTATATATCTTATATAAATGTGAAGAGAAGGAATCTAAACCTCAAGAGGAGAAATATCCTCCATCCCATATACCAAGGAAAAAGGTGTAGCACCTGTAGGGGTTCGAATGCTAGTGTGGTAAGCCCATAAATAAAAAGGAATGTGTGTGTGTGTGTCAATCTTTTCTCTTATCATTGACTACCTTCATAAGAATTTTGGTTAATGTTTTGTTAGAAGCTTCTACCTATCCATTTTCTTTTGGATAGTACGATGAGGAGAAGCTTTATTTAATTCTAAATGTATCACAAAGACTCTGGATAGTCTTGTTTTTGGCATATTTTCCACTATTTATTATAATTTTATGAGGGATACCAAAATGATAGATGATGTGATGGTTGATAAAGTCAACAATTTTGTGAGCCTTAGTGGAAATGAGAGGAATGGACTTGACCCAATTGGTGAAGTATTTAGTGGAAGTAATGATAGAATGATGCTGGAGGGAGGAATAAGAGTTAATTTCCTTGATTAGATCCAAGCCCCATTGGGAGAAGGAACAAAAGTCTTTGGCAACTTGTAATGCATGACTCATAATGTGAAAGAGGTTAGCATTTTGTTGACATTTGATGTAATGTTGAACGTAATTAGCACAATCTTGATGGAGTGTGGGCCAATAATAACCAAATTGAAGGATAAACTTGGTAACTGCATGACCATTAAAATGTCCACCACAAATCCCATCATGGACCTTATAAATAGCAAAGGGAGTCTTAGTACTAGTGAGGCATCTAAGAAGAAGACCATCAAAACCTCACTTGTACAAAAGTCCTCTTAGTATAGTGTAATGAATGACACATTTTATGAAGTTCATCTACCATTATTGGAGAGATTAGAAGGGGTAATAGAGAAGGAAGGTAATCCATGAGTTACTTGTATCATAAGTCATGTGGGTTGGATGTTAAATTTCTGATAAAGAGGATGTTAGTTGATACATAGAGGGTAATGTTAAGCGATGCATGGTGACATAGATTTTTGAGGAAGAGGATGAAGAGGGTATGTGTGAATCAATTGAATTCATGGTGTCAGTAAACTTGTTTATAGATCGATGAATAGTTTGTAAGAGATAAGACTCAAATAATCCTAATAACATATCTACATGATGTTCAAACCACTAGAGAATTTTGTTTTTGCATAGGTAGGAACCATTAACCTGGTTAATCAGTAGCTGAGAATCATAAAAAATGATTATGGATTTGATACCTAAGAAGATCACTATTTGAAGTCCTAAGATCAAAGCCTCATATTTGGACATATTATTAGTATATTCAAAATATATTTTAAATGACAAAGGCATAAGCTCATCATCTAGAGGAATAAGAATGACTCCCACACCCCCACTATATTGATATTTAGACCCATCAAAGAACATTATCATTTGATAGGAAATGCCATTGGTGGAGAGAATTATGATGGATTCATTAGGGAATTCATGGTATGAAGGTTGGATATCAAGTAAATAGGTGGAAGCTAATTGGTTAGTGATTGTTTTCCCTTTGATAAACTATTGTTAAATAAACTTTAAGCTGAATTCAGCAAGGCGCATGAGCTATTGACCTACACATTGGTTATGATATGGCTGTTTGATGGGATCAATATGGGTGACCATATAGGTTTTGTGATTTAGGAGACAATGGTGAAGCTTGGAGGTGGAAAAGACCAATGCAAGGCAAAGTTTTTTAGTATGGGTATATCGAGTCTTATAAGCAATAAGTGCGCAACTTATGTAGTAAACTACCTATTCTCAATGTTGGTCATATTGATGTGCAATCATAACACCTAGGGAATGGTCTATTACAGATATCTAAAGGTAAAAAGGATAATTTTCCTTAGGTGTAATAAGAATTGGTGGGGAAAGGAGATATTTTTTGAGTGCATTAAAATCTTCTTGGTAATCTATATTCTAATGGAAGGAAACATCCTTTTTGAGGAGATGGTGAAAGGGTTGACAATGATCTAACAAGTTGGAGATGAAGTGGTGAATTGACTAAAGTTTTCCTTGTAAGATGTATAATTATTTGATATTAGTAGGTGGAGGCATCTCTAGTATTGCTCTAACCTTAGCAAGGTCAACTTCAATACCATGGAGAGAAATGATAGAACCTAAAATCTTATAAAAAAGAACACCAAAGACACATTTATTTGGGTTTAGTCAAACATTGTATTAGAGGAGATGAAAAAATATGGTTTTGAGAATCGTGAAGTGATCTTAGTGAAGTTTAGACTTTCTAAGTAATTCATCCACATAATCTTTCATAATTTCATGTAGGAGATCATGGAAGATGTAAGTCATAGCACGTTGATAAGTGGTACCATTGTTATTCAAACCAAAAGGCATGACGTAATAATAAAAAGTTCCCCATGGGGTAATGAAGGTTGTTTTGTGTTGATCCTCAAGAGTGACTAGGATTTGATTATATCTAGTGAACCCATCCATAAGGGATATCATCTCATGGCTGGTTGTTAGATCAACAAGTTGGTTAATACGTGGCAATGAGGATTCATCTTTTAGATAAGTGAGGTTTAAATCATGTAGTCAATGCAAATGTGGATTCCCCTAGTTGCTTTTGTGATAGGAATAATATTGGAAATACATTATGGGTAGTAGATGAGTTGGATAAAGTTAACAAGAAGGAGGTGTTAGAGATCTTTGACAATGAGAGCAATATAAGGATGCATTTTATGAAGCTTTTGCTTAACAAGTTTAGCATCTTGATTGGTGACAATGTTATGGGTGATTATAGAGGGGTCAATACTAGGCATGTCATTATAAGACCAAGGGAAGGATTTATTATGGTTATTAAGAAATGCAGCACAATTAGCTTGCTCAGATGAATCCAAATATTAGCCAATATTGAGGATGTGGGGGTTATCATGAGAGGGTAGATTGATGTTAATGGTTGATTCATTTAACATAGCTTATGTTTTGGATGGGAGTGATCATTGGATATAGGAATCATCCACACCCATGTATGTTAGAATTTCATCATCATCTTGACATTATATAGTGTTAATAATGGGAGAGTCTTCATTAATTATTTTAGGATGACCAAGAGGAAGAGACCTTATTTCCTTACCCTAACGATAGGTGAGAGTACCTAAATAGATGGAATTTATTTAAAAAAATTAGGAGGTATAGATAACTCTGATTTAATAGGTGATGGTAGAGAAGAAGGTGAAGAAGGAGATATTGGTTATTTAATAATTTATACATGGGAAGTTTTAGTGAGTTTACTTGGTTCATCATATCCCACTCCATACCTCTTTTTGGAATTTTCAGTGGTTGTGCTAGTAGGATATTCAATAGGTGTATGCACACCATAATCATAATAACCCAAACCAAATCCTTTCTAGGCACACGTATAGAGATAGGTGAGAGTGAATCTAAGGTTTCTTAGGAAAGAAAAGTCATAGGTAAATGGTTGTGGTGAAAAATATGGATTGCTAACAGTGAGAGCTTCATCAATTCCCCCATATGTGAAATTGGTTTAAAGGTTAGGAGGCCCATAAAGGATGACCATCCTAATGTAGGGATCATAATTTGGGTGCATATGAAGCTTTACATACTCTTATGGAGTATAAAACATTTTGAGCATCAACAAACAATATTCACCAAGTGACAAACATTTCCTCCATAGGATCCTTATCAGGAATTTGTGTTGTTAGTATCTATGTAATCGAGAGGGTGGAGCTTATGGAAGCTTTAGAAGTATCATGTAGAGAAGATGATATCTTCAAGGTAATGAGAACATCATTGATACTATAAGCCATGTTACATGTTTTAAATGGAGGTGGTTTAGTGGGTATAACATGCACTTGCCCATCATGTTCAAACTTGACACATTGATGCAAAGTTGAGGGTACACATGCCATAACACATATCCAAGGTCATCCAAGTAGTATATTATATTATAATTCTCCTTCTAAAACATAGAAGAGCTCAAGAATTGTGTGGGGACCTACATAGATATATAAGACAATAGTACCCACTGTAGTAGCTATGGTATCATTAAAGGAACATACTACCACATTGATTTGAGACATGCAATTGTTAGAAAGAGCTAGTTGTTTGTAGGCATGGGTGGAAATAATACTAATACTATCTCCCCAATTGACCAGGACTCTCTTGACATGAGTTTGATCAATATATGAAATAATAAAAGGGTAGAGTCTTGATATTTAGGGTGTTAAAGTGGAATTTTTGAATTACTAAAGAAAATTAGGGAAATGGAATTAAGGGAGCTAATCAAAGTTACAAGATGTTGGGAATCATCAGGTTGTACCTCAATTTATTGGAAGGGACTAATCAAAGCTTGACGGTGTTGGGATGAGTTTTGGATTAACTCATACAAGGACATTTTCATAGGAGTTTGGTGAAGCTATTTCATCATCGAGCTTTGAATAACATCTGAAGATGTTAGTTTAGGGACACTTAAGATAGAAATATTGGGATTTAGAGGAGTGTCTTTGGAAAAATTATGAGCCTAAGGAGTAGTGACATTTTCCTTACCTTTATCCTTCTAGTTTTGTGATCGTGTGGCCACATTAATTGTGTTAATTTGTAATGTAGGTGAAGGACGTGGCAAAGGGGGTATGCCCACATCTTTAGGTTTGAATTTAGGTGGAATAGTAGGAGACATTGTGGATACTAGAGGTGGAATAATAGGAAGGTTAATAGGAGTATCAATAAAGAGAGTATTGGCATCAAAGTATACCAAATGATTATTTTGAGGGCTTTACAATTCTCAGTATAGTGTCCAAGTGAATGATGATATAAACACACTTGTGTATCATTAAACCAAGATGGCTTCATTCCAAGAGGAATATAAGGCTTAATGGGAGGAATTATTATTATGGAATATTGTAACAATTGACATAGGAAAAATCTCGAAGATGGCTCAAATTTGTTGTGATAATAGGAGTAGAAAATTTCCTTTGTTTAGGAGTTATGGGAGTAATTTTGCATGGTGCCTTGTTTGGTGGAGGTGGAATTACATGTTTTGTTGACACTTTATTAGTGTTAGGTATCTTGGTGTTAGATGTGAAATGCCTACCAGGGGGAAAAATGAAGAAGTGGAGGTAACTTAACCTTATTTTTTCTTGGGTCAATAATACTCTAACTAAAGTAGAGGGGTGTCATCCGAAAATTGAAGGTAAAGTTGAGGGTCAAAGAGTGAAGTATCGATGAGATCTAGGAAGCTTAACATTTTTATATAGTTCAGGCCATAAAACTCCAACTTTTGGTTGAGGATTAAAAGCTAATGTCATGTGTGGATGAATTAAATTAGAGATGGGGTATAAGCCTAAGGGCCTGACCTGATTTAATGTGGAAGATGCTTGCGAGGATGAGGGTTCTAACATATATGGATGAGATTCTAGTGATTTTTGTGAAGAAGCTCTAACTTTGTCAAATACCTTGGGGTAAAAGGTAGTGAGAGGGTTGGTGGTAAAGGTTAACATTCATCATGTTAGATAATGAGTTTTAAGCTAGTCCCAAAATGTTGCGTGATCTAGTTTTATTTCATCAAGATATTCTAGAATTCTCACCAACTATGAGAATGGTTTAGATGAATTTGATGCAGGCCTTACAGTTATGTCTTTAGAAGGTTGAGGTATTTAAGAAAGAGAGAAATTATTGGTCTTTGTTACTTCAGTCCAAAGATGAGAAAGAGCCACAATGTGGTCTTCTTTAATAGAGAAAAGAGAAGAGGTATGGTCTTATATGGGTGGATGAGAGGTAGGCAAAGAGGGTTCCTCAAAGGGGTAAAGCATAGTTATTATTTATCCCTCAACATGTGGGTGAGGAATAGGTAAAGTATGATCCTCCATAGGTAAAATAAGGTGTAAGAGTGGTATAATTAGACTAAGCACAATAGGTCTCTTGTCTAATGTAGGAGTAGATAACACTAACTCTTCAAGGTGAAAAGGTGGAATGGATGGGGTATTACTCTCTATCGATGGAGGAGAGGTAGGTGAAGAAGGTTCCTTAAGAGGGTATAACATAGGAATGATGTTCCCTTTAAGATGTTATTGAGAAATGACCAAGGTGTGGTCTTCAAGAGGTAAGATGATAGTTAATATTGGTGTAAAGGAAACTAGAAATATTGGCTCCTCTAGTGGCAAAAGAAGTGGTAAAGGAGGCTCTTCCTCACATGGGAGTGGAATGAGTGAAATAGGCTCTTCTACCTAGGGAGGAATAATGGGCAAAACAAATGCCATTGACTATGGGGGAGGAGTCAATAAAATGGGTGCTTGTTGTTGAGGGGGAGGTTGAACTAGAGGTAAAGGAAAGATCATATCAACCATATGGATATTATGATCACCTGAGTTAGTCATGGTGTAAACAATATTTTGAATGGGTGAATAGTTAGGAAAAAGGATGTTTGAACACAACCATACTTTCATTAGGGGATACATTAGGATTATCCAAGATGAGATCACCTCTATCAATCATGTCTTGAACAATGTTCTTGAATGTCTTACAGTTATTTGAATTGTGTCCTTTAACTCGATGGTATCCACAAAATTCATCTTCCTTGTACCAAGTTGGGATAGGATAAGAGGGGTCAAACTGTATAGGAGGTTTGATTTGAGGAAGGGTTATGACACCTTATTGCAATAATTTTTCCAAAATAGATGTATATGACTCCCTAATGGGAGTGTATTGTCTTTGTTCATATTGTTGTTGGAATTTCTTAGTCAAATTTTGAGAAGTTGAGGAATTATATTAATTTTTGGTTGTGGAATAAGTTGAATTAATGAACACCATTTTGGTAGATCATTTAGCTTTTTGGTTATAAGGAAAAGTTTTAGAAGAGGAGGAGTCATTCAATTTGAAATTGGGGTTCTTACTATGTAACTTGACTCTTCCTTCATCTATAGCCTAAATCTCAAGTTTTTATGCCATTGTTATGGCTTCATCAAACATGTGGAAAGTTTTTACCTAGAGTGTGGATGAAATATGTTTAGCACACACCCTTACAAAGAGCTCAATAAGCGTAGGTTGGGGTAAAGAGAAGGAGATTTGATTGATCAAGACTCTCCAACAAGTGACATTATCTACAATAGACTCATCATCAAATTATCTAATAGATAAAGGTTTGTAATAGAAACCTTTTTAGAAATGTTAATAGAGAAAGTCTCTAGGAATATTTGTTTGAGTTAGGTAAATAAGAAAAGGGAGTGTTGAGTTATAGAGTTATACCAATCCAAGGCAACACCTGAAAGAGACAAAAGGAAAGTGCAAAGTAGTAATGCATCATCATGCCCTATTAAATAACAAGCATGTCTAAATGCTTGAAAATGATTTTGTAGGTCCTCTTTACTTTGAAAATGAGTAAATTTAGGTAGTTACTATTGGTGTGGATAAGGGTGAATAGGCACAGATGGACGGATGGGTTCATTGCATATCTGATCAAAAGATAATACATTTTTGAACCAAAAATAGATGTCTCTAGATTAGACATATTGTCCATTAGCATCTTGATGAGGTCTAGAGGGGGATTAGTCCAGGAGATACCTCCTAAGTTATAGGGATATTAATAGGAAGCAGAGGGAGAATATGACATAGCTTGATATGGTTGTGTTGGCACAATAAGGATAATGAGTCATAGGCTGGGGGTAGAAAGAAAAGGGGCTTGTCCCATTGGGTTAGAGACTATGCTTTGGTTGGATGTTGTTATTATAGGTTAGGTCATTGGCATTGTTAGAATAGATGAAGGGTGAGTCATAACTTAGGTAATTATAGGTATGAGAGTAGATAGAATAGGTACCACTAAATTTTGAAATGGGGTGTGACTTGATTGAACTAGTTGTGGTTGTGAAAGTAGGGAAGTCACGCCAGGATTTAGGTGAGATTGGGTAGTTGGCGATGCTAAAAATTGGACATTATTTATGGTTGGGTTACTTGGTGAGGTGTTGGTTTGAGTAACCATGGGGAAAATAGTGGAGGTGGCTGAAACTGAAGTTGTCTCCATTAGAGAAGTTGGCATACCATAGATTGGGTCACTCAAATAATTATGGGTCCAGATCATGGCAAGGTAATGCTAAAGGGATGCCACATTGCAATCAATAAATTTTGAAAAATCTTGATCTCTTTCATGGATAATGGGAATTTGGTTGGGGTTATGAGTATGATCTATATCTAAATTATGCTCCATGACAAACTCAACAACAAGAGGGGAAGGTGGAAGTGGTTGCTAGCTTACATAATTAGTAAGAATTTTGGCTTGAGATCATGTCAATACTATGTAATAAGAAGTATAAAGAGTCTTACTACTTTGTATTAGTGATATAATAATGAAAAATCAAGTTTAAGTGTAGGTAAGTGGGTTATTTTAGCTTGCTATTTTGAGAAAATGAAAATTACACAATCATCGACGTCGATCACTTGACCAATGTTGGTAGTAAAGTTTTTCAATATCGATGGGATTAACTGATGTCAATAGCTAAATTTTGCCAACATTAGTATAATTAACTGATGTTGTGTCACTATGATATCTTAGGAGATGGAAAATCCAAAGTTTTTGGAACCCATAAGTAGAAACTAGGTAAAAAAATGGATGCAAGATGTCTATGTAAGAAGGAAGAACACTCAGAAAACCTATTATAATAGGTTATATAAACTGAGTATTAGAAATAGTGTTAACTTTGTGAATCAATAGGAAAATGTCCTCACCAACTCCAAAATATAGAAGGTAATAGAAAATTAGAAAAAGAACATACAACCACTAATTATTAACTACTAGAGATTAATTCTAGTCTCACATCGGCTTATGCCTTAATCAGATAGTGAGAAGAAAATCTAGTTGTCAAAGGTACTAGAAAGTAATCTAGAGCTAGTTTAAGGTTATTTTTAGTGCTCAAGAGGAAATTTGTGTCAGACTAGGTACATGGCCAAACATCATGGACCTAAAGCCAATCAAAACCACTCAGCCAAAATATACCTTCTATCTAGAGTTTATACTTTGCCAGAGAATGGAGTGGGTTCTCCCCTTGGTGGTGAAATCTAAGTAGGATAGTTGGGTAGGGAAAGGTAATCTACCAAGGGATGAAATATCAATGGGCCTTTTCTTAGGTGAGTTTATATGTTTGTTTTTGTGAGTGTGATCTAGTTGTGTAACATAGGTGCACTACAATTCATTCATAATGCTTGTAATTAACTAGGTGAGCTAATATATGGAGCAAGCAAACAATGAAGTGCAGTAAGTTTTAAACCCAAATCTGAAATGTTTAGATTCAAATGAAAACAAAGATTAAATAGGAGTAGAGAATGAAATTCACTATCCTAATGTGCATTCAAGAAGAACTAAAGAAGAGACTCTTTTAACTTGTAATAAAAATGATAAATTGCTTTTAAAGGCAAAGAAAAAAGAAGAAAATTTTTGTTTGTTGCTTTTAAACATAAAATAAAATGTTGAATTTTTCATTTTGAGAGATAAAAGAAGGAGAAAGTGAAAGAAATTAAGTTTTCAATATAATGCACCTATATGAATGCTTAAAACAAGCAATGAACCTAAGGAAAACTCTAAGGTCCCACTAGGCATGCCAAAAATGTTTTTCTAAAATTTGTCTATTTCAAGTCTAAAGAAAAATAGAGAAGAATGGTAGGGATAAGTGATTAGAATGAACCTAAATTGGTTTGTGCACCATATCCAAACATTGTGAGCACTCCTTTTTGGCCGAGGAGGACTACCTAAAATTAAGAAAGCAATACCACAAAATGTTTGTTAGTAAATAATTGAGTGGGATACCAAGCTCTGCACTTGTTTTAGGAAGTGTGAAACTTTCCTAGAGAGGACAGTCCACCTTTGAGAGATAAAAGAGTAATGAATAACCAAAAGAGAGGCAAAGAGAGAGTAAAAGAGAGATAGTTTTATCATTATTCACAACCTAAGTGCAATATAAAGTAACAAAGTGAAAATGGTATGTTCTATTTATATTTTGGAAGCTATTTGGGCAAGTTTTCAAAGGGTTAAGAAATCCATAGTTGTCGATGTCAATGATGTTGCCGAGGTAAGTAAGAAAATGATCGATATCAGTTATGCTATTGAGGTCAGTGGGTGAAGGTAACTGATGTCAGTTAGGCTATCGAGGTTGGTAGGGGCAATAATTACCTAAGAGCTTATAGAAGGATTTTTTGGGTTTGAGAAATGGTTTTGGTTAGGTTTGGGAAGTTGGGGAGAGTTGTGAGAGAGAGAATATGGTTTAGATGAATCCTGTCAGAGTTTTTGGTGTGTTAGGTTAAAGGGGAAACAAGCAGGGAAGATTTATAACTCCCTCATGAGGTTCAATGAGGAATGTGTAATGTAATGAATACTAGATGTAAAGTGATAGCAAAGTAACTACTTAAAAGACCTATAGAATAAGTGATATACTTAACTATAGTGATGATTGAATGATAAGTTCCAGATGGATGGATCCTATCAAGTAGTCTAGATCAATGCCTCAAGTGGAGAAAATAAGTGGGTGCTACTAATTTTCAAGAGTTTGGTTCTTGATCTGGGTTAACTTATGAAAGATAACAATAAGCCAACATGCCAAAAGTTTAATGCTAAAATCTTGGATGCAAATAAGAATCAGTTTTCTTGATTTCTGTTGACCTGAACATAAGGTTAGATTTTGGCTTATATAATTGACATCGGTGATCCCATCAATGTTGGTCATGGGTTGACCAATGTTGATGGCCTTAGAATAGGTAAAACTACTATTTTTGGCCACTTTTCTATTTCTCTTTGTGCCAAGTGTGGTACCTATTACAAAATGGTAAAAATAAGAGGTTAAGAAGGATGTATCTAGTTAGGAATTCATTTTTTAAGTGATAATAAGTCTTGGGTAGTTAAGATGAGGGGACTAAGTATTGAGGTGACTCATCAGGTGAGAATTAGTCTTAGGATGAGGTGGCCAAGTAAGGTGGCAAAAGGGGTTTTTAAATAAATTAATTATATATTTCAAATTAATTAAATATGTGAGGGGTAAAATCATGGGTTACAGAGGTTAATCATTACTATCAAAATAGGGCTTAAGGGGGGTTTCAACACAGGGAGTTATGTATGTGTGTGAATCAATTTTAGTGTCTACAAAAACATAAAAATTCTATCAAGAACAACTTAATGATCCTTCTTAGGTCACTTGTAAAACATGGTTAAACACATAGTCAACTTTGGATCTCAACATCTTTAACTGTATGAACATTTAAACATTATAACTAGATTATATAAATGAAACTTGAAGTCCTATTCATATTTTTATTTGACACCACCATGAAATTTGTCCTATATTGATCCATAAACACCAGTAGGAACTTCACTAATTTTATAAAAATGTTTAAATGGATCTTTTAAATTTTCAATTCCATAATTTATACTGAATTAGAAGTGGAAATTTCTCAACTTTTAAGATGTTGGAATGATTAAATCTGATTAAAATCTGATCCAAATATCATGTTTCAAAACTGAAATAAAGTGATTTGATAGATCACATCAAATATCCATTAAAACTATCAGATTTTTCAAATTCTTGATTTCATCCAATTTCTCATAAATGATCAATTCATTAAATTTTGCATTCTGATTTAAATCTGAATTATATTCTACAATTTAACTAAAACTAAAATGAAAAAATTAATCCAAAGATCAAAACATAGAAATTGTTTATGGGGTTTAGAATTCCTACGTCCCTAGGTTGTTATCAAACCAATCCATTAATGTTGCTAAAATTTGAAAGATAAAATAATACTTACAAACAACAAAAGATCATATCTCTCTAAAATAATAGTGATCAGACCTTCGAAAGACCTTGGCTGACTTGGCACATCCTTCACCTTCCTGAATCACATGCAGAGGCTTCTCCAAATTGAAATTGGAAACTTATATAGCTCAAAATGGCATCAAAAATTCTCCAAAATGGGCAAATGAATATACTGCATAGAGCATATCAGAATTCTAAACAACTTTATAGTTTATTTTGAGCTCTGGTTCGGCCTCTAAGGGCTCCAAAATGACCAAATACTATAAGTGGGTCTATAATTCTCATACACAGCCAGCTGAATGACCTCCTTTAAATACAAATTCGTGGGTTTATTTCTATCTTATCTCCCATAGGTGAGTTGTTTGGGATCCTATCCTTTTACATGGTAGGTTAGGGGTTCCAATCCCATCAACCTCCTTTGTGGGCGCTTAGCTTATCTTTATCCCACATTTGGCAAATTTGAATGGCTTTAAGTCTATTAAAAAGTGAGCAGCCACCTTGAATGATGTTGACGCCCCTTTTAGTGGGCTTAAGTGCCAAACTTAACATAATTTCCAACTTAACATAAGACTTGGTAATATGGAAGATAAGTCATAAGCTATATGGACTCGGACATGGCATGCATTTCGATCTCCAAACTGGGATGTAATCTCGAGCTTTGACTCGGCATTTCTCATGGATTCCAACCTAGTACAGAATCTTGAGCTATGACTCATAAATGTAGTAGATGGCATGAAAAGTTTGTTTTCCCATTTGGTTAGGGTGTGATATTACCAAACATTAATTACAAATAAATATTACAAAGCATTTTTTAAAAAAAATTCTATGGACTTTACAATGTAAATCTATGGACTTGCAATTCAAATCTATGGACTTGCAATGCAAATCTATGAACTTGAAATTCAAATCTACAGAATTGAAATTTCAAATCTATGGACTCCCATTGAGTTCCATGTGTCACCACCTGATTGGTCCACTTGGCATGTCCACATTGCACCACGTCATCTTGTGACACCACATTTTTCCTTGTCACAAGAAAACTTTAATAGACCATATCTTTCGCATACAGTGTCCATTTTGCAAACCACAAAAAGCATCAGAAAGATATCGATGAGATCTACACTGTGAAATTGGTTTAATAACAAATTGGAAACTTTTTCTAAACTAAACTCTGGATCACACCTCCCTATAAAAGAGGCTTTTGGTCTCCAAAAGTTGACTATTACCTAAAATCTTATAACTGGTCTAATGCATCACATCACATAAAACCCAATTATAGCAAGAGATAAACATTGAAAAAATAAACGATTCACAAATCAACTAAAAATGCCTACACATATCATTAGTAAAAGAATCTGCAACTGCCAATAACTTGATCACAACATACCAAAACTATCTGCCCGTCACATCCTGTAAAGCAGTGAACTATCAATAACTAAAACAATTCCCAATGTAACTTCAAAACAAGTTTTTTAATGCTAAAAAAATACAATAAATGTTGTATACATGTTTCAATACAATGCCCTGGTATGGGACTTATATGCTAATCAAATGCAAACAACACAAAGTGTATATTGCCTAACATCCAAACATGCCCATAGGGTCTTACAATGCATCTATACATCCATGTGCCAAAAATAGATACATTTTAAAAATATAAGTTCAATATGAGACAAGTGTTGTAAGGAAGTAATTCAGCCTACAACATGCATTCTATTATTATCTCCAACTGATCAAATGAGTTCAAGTCCCAAGACAACTCACTCAACATAATTAGGAGTTTCAAAACATAGAGCTTTTAAACATAAGGTGAGAATTGAAATACATTGAATGATGAACCTATCTTGAAGTGTTCTCACAAAATATACTAATGCATTATCAAATCTTTTTCTTTCCCTTAATAGAACTCTTAAGAATGCTTTGAAAGACAAGTGAATTTTAAATCCAATTAATCAAATTTTTTGCCTAGTTAACTTGATTTCCATAGTGGATTCTTTAACATAATTATGGATTGATTTAACTTCATTGACCTTATTAACAAGTTGATAAATCATCTTAGTTTTTACCATGTTTAGAATGAGAAGATGATTGAATTTTAAAACAATGATCAATCTGATGTCCACTCTTATGGCAATGAGTGTAAACAACCTTCTTAGGTGAGGTCTCCGTTTTACCTCTTCTCGCTTTGCCATGATGAGAATGGTTTTGAACACCTGCAATCTGCTTAAGAAAATCATACCTCTTCCAAAAAAATACAACACTATGGTTATGCATCCCATAAAAAGTTCATGGAAATGATTGCATTATCTTCTGAATGTTAAATCCAAATTTCTTAAACATAAAAAGTGGATCAAAATATTTAGTGCTAACTCTAGTGTAGGAACTAGGAGGTGGAATCTCAATGCCTCTTTTACCTTCCTTCTTACACTATATGCTCTACTAGTGGCCTCGGTCCTTTGTTATTATAAGCTTGTCTTCCTTTAGCCATGGAGGAAGTTTCTCCAATTTCCACCTGCTCACTAGTGTAACCCAAACCTGCATGAAGAGATATATGCTCTACATGTATTGGGTTAGTAATTCCTTGGCCATCTCAACAAGACCTCTTCCATTAAATCCCATTTTCATCAACAATTTGGATCTTATACCCTTACTGTGTTGTTCAAAACTACCAAAAGCATCATTACTTGAATCTAAATCTAAATGGAAAGAAGAAGTAGATGAATTACTTGGTGAATAACTTATAGTGCATTCAATCATAGTCTATGCATCTGAAGTAAAAGGTATGGCCTTCTTTGGTTCACCACACTATAATTTGATCAAAATCTCATCCTTAGATTCAAGCTCAAATTTCAAACTTGCAATCTTTTCATCGAAGGAGTACGATCAAGATCTTGAAAAAGCATTCTCATCTTGAATTTGAGTATTGATGGCTTCAAGCTCTTCCATCTTGGCTTTATGTGACAACTTGCCCATGGTTTCCTACAAACACACTAATTCCAAAACTACACACTATAATCTAATCAAGTCATATGGATAACCAATAAACTGAAAGCAACTATCAAAACACAATCAAAAGCTAACCCAGCTTTCTAACTACTTTGATACCAAAATTAGATCCATAAACACCAATAGGAACTTCACTACTTTTATAAAAATGTTAAAATGGATCTTTTAAATTTTCAATTCCATAATTTATACTAAATTGGAGGTGGAAATTTCTCAACTTTTAAGATGTTGGAATGATTAAATCTGATTAAAATTTGATCCAACTATCATGTTTCAAAACTAAAATAAAGTGATTTGATAGATCACATCAAATATCCATTAAAATCATCAGATTTTTCAAATTATTTATTTCATCCAATTTCCCGTAATTGATCAATTCATTAAATTTTGCATTCTGGTTTAAATCTAAATTATATTATATAATTTAATTGAAACTAAAATTCAAAAATTAATCCAAAGATCAAAACATAGAAATTGTTTACAGGGTTCAGAATTCCTACATCCCCAGGTTCTTATCGAACCGATCCATTAATTTTTATAAAATTTGCAAGTTAAAATAATACTTACAAACAACAACAGATCATATCTCTCTGTAATAATACTGATCAAACCTTTGAAAGACCTTGGTTGACTCAACACATCCTTCACCTTCCTGAATCACACACAGAGGCTTCTCCAAATCAAAATTGGAAACTTATATAGCTCAAAATGGCATCACAAATTCTCCAAAATGGGAAAATTAATATACTACATAGAGCATATCATAATTGTAAACAACTTTGTAGTTTACTCTAAGCTTTGGTTTGACCTCTAAGGGCTTCAAAATGACCAAATACTGTAAGCGGGTCTATAATTCTCATACACAGTCAGGTGAATGACCTCCTTTAAATACAAATTCGTGGGTTTATTTCTATCTTATCTCCCATAGGAGAGTTGTTCGGGCTCTTATCCTATTACACAGTAGGTTAGGGGTTCCAATCCCATCAGCCTCCTTTGTGGGCGCTTAGCTTATCTTTATCCCACATTTGGCAAATTTGAATGGCTTTAAGTCTTTTAAAAAGTGAGTGGCCACCTTGAATGATGCCAATGCCCCTTTTGGTGGGGTTAAGCACCAAACTTAGCATAATTTACAAATTAATATAGGATTTGGTAAAATGGAAGATAAGTCACGAGCTGTACGTACTCAGAAGTGGCATGCATTTTGATCTCCAAATTGGGATGTAATCTCGAGCTTTGACTCGGCATTCCTCATAGATTCCAACCTGGGACAAAATCTCAAGCTGCGACTTAGAAATGAATTGGATGGCATGGAAATTTTGTTCTCCCATTTGGCTATGGCATGATATTACTAAAAATTAATTACAAATAAATATTACAAAGCATTTTTTTAAAATTTTCTACGAACTTTGCAATGCAAATCTATGGACTTGCAATTCAAATCTACGAACTTGAAATTCAAATCTACAGACTTGAAATTTAAAATATATAGACTCCCATTGACTACCACATGTTTCCACCTAATTGGTCCACTTTGCATGTCCACATTGTGCCATGTGATCTTGTGACACCACATTTTTCCCTGTCACAAGAAAACTTCAACAGACCATATCTTTCGCATATAGTGTCCATTTTGCAAATTGTGAAAAGGGTTAAAAATCTCTCGATGAGATCTACACTATGATTTTGGTTTAATCACAAATTGGAAACATTTTATAAACTGAACTCTAGATCATATATCAAAATATATAGGTAAAAACTCAGCATTAGTTTTCCCTTTGCTAATTCAAATGCCAATGGTCATTGATTAATCATCTAAAAATTTGTCTTAATCTCATGCTCTATAAAATATTGATAAAATTAACTCCATTGATATCCTTAGGAGTATCCTTATATTTACCTTGTATCACTCACCATTGATATTAGATACTTAATTATGAGATCAAGCCACTTGGTAGCCCTACATGCCCTATGCATACCCTACAGTCAGTCTTCCAATGAACTTCCACCACTTGGTAGCCCCACATGCCTTCTGAGCATCCTTTGATAATTTGAATTAATACACACCATTAGATCATTACTAAAAATATTAGGTTCTCCATTGATCTTCATATGATAGGTTTCATGCTCACTTTTAGATATATTGCTCAAAATTTGTGATTATGACACATGTCACTAGTGTGTGCAATCTTGGGATCCTTGATTAATTAACTTAACGCATGTTGTTAGACAACTATCTAAAAGAATCACATGATCCATTGGATCCTTATTTGGTTATATTAATTTCTCACTATTATATCTATGATTTGATTAAACTCTCATATTAGATCTTTGATAATGCAAATTTGGCTAAGTATAGGAACTTAGTGAAATCTACTTGAGAATATAACTTTGTACCTTAATAACGCTTGATACGTTTAGCCTTATGACCTAAAATTTGAACCACAAGATCAAATTTCATATTATAATCCATCCATATATCAAAATACTCCTAAAACCTTCACATATGTAAAATATGATGTCATCAAACTACTTATTCAACCTTATTTACCAAGATGACTATTTGAACCTAGATCTTCATATGACTAGTTTGATGAATTATGTTTACTTACATAAGCACTCATAAAACCCCATATGTCTATAAAAAAAATTATGACATCAATAACATTCATTAATTGCCTCACTAAATCAACCACTTAAGAACTATGAAAGAACACTGAATCACATTGAAGCACACTTTGTCATTGTCATCTATCACACATGACACCTCATCAACATCCTTGGTCACCTTGGAGACATCATTTACAAACCTAAAACACTAAAATGATCAAGACATGATTGAAAATGTCTAACTCTTAGGTCCCTCACTCACTAGAGTGACAAATGCATTAAATGGGTTGAAAATGGCATGAAGAGTGGCAAGCTAGGTGAATACTGGCCATGTTCAAGCATGTAATTTCCTTCATATAATATATGAATGACCTCTTACTATATTTCAAGGAGTAATTT
>JARHVA010006769.1:422500-552500 GCA_037957365.1 Torreya grandis
AAAAAGGCCTAGAAATAGGTCTAGAATTACAAGTAAAGGATCCAATAGTTTTCCATGGTGTTCGAGCATCCAAGGGCATGAAGGAGGTATGCAAAAAGTCTTATAGATTGGAATGAGCCAAAAATGAGGCATAAATAAGCTATCATTCCCAAAAGAACCCCAAAAGTGCATTAGATGACTTAAGTGTCCTCAAAATAGAAATTTCAAGTGAAAAAGTGACTTTTGGTGGAAGTAAGATTGGTTTTGACTTATTATCACCTCCATATGGTGAGTTTTACCCTTTTATACATGTTCAAGGTCATTTGAGATCATCTGGAGTGGAGGGAAGGAGTTTGAGAGCAAAAAGATGTAGTTTGGAGCCTTTTGGAGATTTGGTAAAACAGGTTTTTGGATGATTAATTTATGTAGTAACTTAGCTATAATATGTATTCATCCATGGTGTTTCTCATTTTCATACATGAAAAGGACAAAAAAATAGATTTTTAGTTTTCTTGGCCTAGAGAGCTAAGAGAGGCCTAGAATGCCAAGAGAGAAGGGCATTACATAAGTAATTTCTTTGAGATTTAGGACTTAAAATTTTTAGGATAGTTGTGGGAATATATGATCCAAATAAACATCTCTCAGGTTTCCTATTTCACCCCTAGAATTCAAGAACCAACATCAAAGCAAAAATAGGGCAGCAAGATGACATTTTTTTGTTATTTTTTGTTTGAGATCTTGGTAATGTTTTAATGAATTTTTAAAACTCTCCTAGGTATTAACCATTTATACCTATCCAATTGATCTAAATATATATCTATGTGAGACCTAAAACTCAATTTAACCTCCCCAATACAAAACAAGGTCTTAGAAAGAGCATGAGAGAAGCCCTAAACAAAGGTTTTGAAGATTTCAAGAGTTTTAACCCTCCAAATTTGCCAATATTTTGTAATATCATGTATTTTAATGTTATATAAGTGATTAAAAAGTTTTTGGGTTTATTGGAGTATGTATAGTATGGATTTGGTGGTTGAGGGTTCAGAATAGGGCTAATTAGGCCTAAATGAGGGGTGGTTTCCAAAGGAGGTGTGATCTAGGAGTGAAATCAGGTCATGAAATTTGTCACAAACCTATAATTAGATTGATAATATATATGAATGGTTTCATATTTTCAATAGAGTTCATATATTAGTCCATATGATAATAATTTGACCAAAAAAGGGCTAGTAGGAGCTTAGGCAAGTCAAGGTATTAAGAATGGTGCATAATGTGAGCTAGTGTTTTAAAGGTTTTGTACTTTTATTTGAGATTTAAATGGAATTAAATAGTCATGTTTAAGGTATTGAATAAATTAAAATAAATATGTGACCCATTGGAGTGGAAAAGGCTCAAAAAAGCTTTGTTAAGTGCTTGCATTGTGATAAAGTATAGGTGAGATATTTAGTGGTTATCCTCTAATTCATATTAACCTTGGAGGAGCCTAAAAGAACCTAGGATAAGTTTAAAATTATTTACCTTGATTCACTCACTTGAATCCATATAAAAACATACACCTTAAACTATGTGAACAATAGTCATACTCTCTCAAGCATTGCACCTACAACTGCCAAGAATTAACACAGTCATATGAAAGAGAACAATGACTAGGAAAGAGGTTTTAAAAAGGGTGAGGGACTAAAAACTACTATATTTATCATGGTTAATGATAAATAGACCAAATTTATAAGTTCCTAACTCAATAAATCATATCATGAAGTTTCAAGGAGGGTCTAAGTAGAGGAAAATGACCTACAACTTCTCAAGTTCAAACCTTTATGAAGGTTGGCAAATGATATGGAGAACACAGTGATGCATAGAGGTTTATTGGTCATGAATGGGTGAGTAATAAATTATTATGTATAACAATAAATCATGATAAACCTCAAAAATTCAAGGAAACATAGTCAAGGTCACTAAGGAGTGATAGGCTTGTTGCCATCCACTAAGGTTTTAAAGCACAAAACCTAGGGTAAAACTTCATTTTACAAGGAGATACTTAAGGAGAATAAGGGGAATGAGATCATGATAATAACTATATATGTTTTTAAAAAATTCAATCTAATTTCATGCACCTCGTATCCATCACCTATATCACTAACACACACACATCCATGTGTTTCCCTTGAGGAGCTTGAGATGACATAAGGTAACATGAGTCAAATGAAGGTAAAAGAAAGTAAATGAAGAGTGAAATAATGCATAGGTAGGTATTAATGACTTATTAAATACAAAATAATCATGATATGTCACAAACCAAACCAAGAAGAAAGAAAAATTAGTTGTGAATTTTGACCAAGCAAACACGTGTCACTAGCCTTTGCCAGAATGGGCCTACATGACAAAATATGCAAGATCCAATCATGAAATTTGGTGGATAGGATAATTATTACCTATTAAAAATAATTTTTAAGTTTTTTATAATGGGAATTATTCACTATTTTAGTACAGTCAACCCTATGTCAAAGCACAGTCAACATTGGAGCATGCCTTGGAGGAATTGACCATTTTAGGACATTTACAGGTTGATTAAAATCAAAAAATTTGGTAATTATATTATAAATGACATAAAAAATCATCACATTCTATAATAAATGTCCTATAACAACTTAAATTTCCTATTGTTCTTACACAGTCCATAGATACTCAAGAAGGTAGCCATTGGAGACCAAATGAAGTTTTGTTAGTTATGGATGCCAAGAAATATTTTAGGCCTTATATAGGTCTTAAATGGTATAATATTATTTTTAACCTATATTTTCCTATGTAAGTTATCATATTCAAGGTTTTCATGCAAAGGTTTGAAGAAAGACAAGTTTTAGCATGAAGGAAATATGAAGGCAACTCAAGGTAACTTTTGGTAAAAAGGGTCTACATTAAAAAGTACACATAAAAATGAATTTAAACTTGGTAATATATATAATAATGACCTATTATATCCAAAAATTATATTTTTATGGTCATGTGATTAGTGTAAGTACCTGCTATTTATACACAATCCACCCTATGTCTCGTAATGGTCACTATTTATGTAGACACACTTTTTAGAGTTTTAAGGTGTGTTTGAGGTTTAAAATATTATTTAAATATTTTATAATAATTTTAATATGTTTTTAATACTATTAAACACATTTAAATAGTGTTTAAACTCTAAAATTCATGCAAACTCTAAAGGTAGGCTCAAATACCCGCAGGCAGTCTTAAAGGCAAAAATGGCAAAGCTGATTTTTGATAATGTAGAGAGGTGTTATGAGGTTTTTAAGATTTAATGAAGATTTTTTTAAGAAATAAATATAATTTTTAAAGGTGAAATTAGTGATTTGGATTAATTTTAGCTATTAGGCCTAAAACACCTAGTTTTAGCCCATTTTCATATGCCCATTTCTTTCATACCATGAAGAGTTGGGAAAAGTTACTATAGTATGTTTTTATTAACCATATGTAATTTAAAATAATTATGGATTTATTTTGGTTAAGGTCCTAAGTTTTATGAACAATCGTCAAGAGTGTAAGCATGTCCATAATGCTTCCAAATCCTGCAAGCAATCATCTTTATGTGTGTATCTTTTCACACCTTTCACAAGGGAGACAAATATTTTCAAGGGTGTTTAAGGGGAATATTTAAAATATATTCATGTCAATAATTATTTTTAATGGGTGTCTTCATTTTATGAACAATCATCTTGAAAGTGAACTTGCTTAAGCTTGCAAAGGAGCTTTTTGACCAATTTTGTGTTTTCAAAATCATAGGTCTAGAAAATATCCCATAATTGATTTTAAACCACATATAATTTTTATATTACTTCCTCCAAATATTTAAAAACCTATCTTGTAGAAGAATTTAGCACGATTGGGTGCCTAGGAAGCCCAAAATGGCTCAAAATTACATTTTTTGTAGGTCTTCAAAGAAATAAATGGTATAAAACCATGGAATGGGTATAAAAGGACATAAAACATAATTATATGTCATTTATATCTCTTCTAAAGAGTTTCCATGGTGTCTTGCTGAGCAAAAGGGTTAAAAACCTAATTTTTGACATATTTGTGCATTGTTGCAGGTTTAATGATGATTTCCACCATCATTGCAGGTATTGAAGGTTTTTTAAATATTAATTTTCTTTATCATACACATTCCATGGATGTGTGGAAGTCTTCTATAGGTCCATAAGTGGTCTTTAGGGTGCCAAATGGCCTTGGGAGCAATTTTTAGGGTAATAAGTTGAGGGTGACTCAAGCTTGTGACCTCCATCAATGGGGTCTATGGGAGTTTCAGGTATCATGGAGTTTATTTCAGTTTTGAGGAGAAAATTCAAGTTGAAAATAGAAAATAACCTCAAAAATAAAACATGAAAGATAACCTCCATGGTCAGTTAAGCATAAAATACCAAGTTAGCTAACCTTTTGCCTAACATCTTCTAGAAAAGCAAGTAGAAGGGGGGAGTAGAATTTCAAGGGAGAGATATTTTGAGGTTGGAGAGTGAAAGTGGAAAATTCAATATATTTTCAAACTTTGAAGACTTTTTATTTTTAGTAGATAATGACATCATCATCCTCAACAAGTTTCTGTCTTCTAGTGTGTTTCTCAACCAATGAGAAGGTTTAAAGACAAATGGAGCTAATGGAGGTTAATTTGTTGAAGAAACATTAGTTATAATTAACCCAAATATGGGTGAGAATCTAATTAGTTTGGTTAGGTCTCATTTATTGAATTCTATTTTCTTCTCTTTTCTCTCTCTTCCCTTTTTCTCCTATATCTCCCATGTCTCCCCCTTTTTTGTAAGATATTATCATTTGACAAGGAAAAACCTTGTCAAAATTTTTAATAAAGACCTTTTGAAGTAATAAATATGAAATTTTACCTATCTCTTGCCTCTAAATTATGCTTAGCAAGCTTGTGCATCATGGCCTTGTGAAGAAGTGTTCTTCCATGTCCATTGTCCTTCTTTCTTGCCTATTTTTAGGTGTTGTCAAGTTATTTTCAGGTCTAAACTTGAGATCTTTACACCATTAATGGACACTTGGTCTTAATTTTTAAATTTCTCTTTGCTTCACGTATTATTTGGTGAGCCTAGTTTATGAAACACTTATGCAAATTAGCTAGTTTATGAGGTTGTGTGAGCAAGAATTATCTTATGCTGAATTAGTGACTATTTCATTCTTGTGTGAGTGTTAATAAATTATGTGTATCACCCATTTATATCTATTAATTACCCTATACCCCCTCTCTTCCTCTTTTCCAATAAGAAACATTAGTTTAGGTGATCTACCAAGAAGAAGCCGGCCTTCTCTAGAGGTTCAACCTCACTACAGGATACCCACAGCTTGAGGTTGCTCCAATATTGTAGCTAGGAGTGAGAGATCCTAAAAACATCTCCCAAAAGGGTGTAATTCTATACTATAATAGTACCTTGACCTTAAAAAATAGTTTTTTATCATCAGTGATAGTAGGATCTATGTTATTTTTAGTCCCTTTGATATTTTTTAATATTTAAAAATTATCTACATCTCCTCAACTTAAAATGAGTTGTGTGGTTAGGACCCCCTTAATTCTTGTCATATGGATTAGATTTGATCAGGTGTAATTATTATCACATAGAGGGGATTCAATTGGAGTGTGATTGTAAAAATCATGCCCATTTATAACCAATTCAAAAAATTTAACCCTTATTCTTAGTATTTTGATTGAGAATATAATTCTTAAAACACTTATTAATTTTCTATAATTTAAACCCTAAAATGATTAGTAATTTTATATAATTGACTCACCCTTTTTTGGAAGAAGTTCTTCAAGAAATAACTTTTTATTAAGTTTTGAATTGAAATATTACTAGTGACCTTTGAAATAACCATAAAAACATCATATAATACTTTGATGTATCTCTATCATGAAAAAATATAGATTATAAATAGGTGAATGATGATATTAACATATTTTTAATGTTATAGAAAATATCATATCTTATAAAATATAATAAATTTAATGACTTAGATTATATTGTTATGTAAGTTCAATTGGGGAAGGGTGAATTACCTATTCACCAAGATCTCATTTGCATTTTTTTCAAGAAGTGATCCATAAAATTTATGTGGTGGAAATGAACCCACCATCTATGAATCATGAAGATATTTTAGATTGAAAGGAGGGGCCTCAAAAACTCTCTCTTATACTAGGGGGATTAAATCTTGTAATGTTGTCCAAACTATCAAAATTAATATCCATGATACCTATTCTCAATAACATGAGAACATAGAGGAAATATTTAATATGAGTCACATGAAGAAGGATAGTGATGATAATTCTAAAGGTAAGAACATTATCAAGGGTTAATCATCTAAGAAAATGGAACCTTGTGTTGGTAGTAGTATCCAAACTATAGTAGGAGTGAAGCAAAGGACTAGGAAAGAAAAAGTCATCAACATTTCTATTGGGGAGAAAGGCTTTCACTCTAATGAAGAACACTCTTTGGGTGAATTAATTAATGTTAATGATGATGAAAAGCATCCTTTATTTGATGGAGATATGAGTGGGAAAGGAACCAAGGGAGAGGTGAATAAAGATTATGATTTGCATATCAAAGTGGTTTCCTTGGAGAAAAAAATTAAATTAAAACTCAATATGTTAAAGTGGGTTTAAAATGATAATGACCTGATAAAATATAAAATGGAATAAACACACTCATAGGTGAGAAACACACTCCAATGAAGGATTCCAATTTGGCAAATGATCAGTGAAGAGTCTTTCAAGACTACCACTAGTTGAGGGAGGAAAATTTCAACTTAGAGAAAAAAATTGAAGGGGAGGTAGAATGGGATTATGAAAAAAAAAAATTAACTCCATAATTAGGGTTGAGTAAAAGGACCATAAACAATAAGAATACCTAGGTTGAAGAAGTGACTAAGTTGGAGGATGAATTTTTTAGAAGTTCACTTTTAGTTTCTTAAGGAAGATTGAGATGATGTAGTTTCCCTTGATAATTTTGTAGAGTCCTAACTTATTTTGTTGTTTATCTATGATCCAAACAAAAGTTTAATGTAGTTTTGATTTATTTTTGTTGTATGTTTATAACCTTTCAATTTATTGAGTTTTTTTTTAGGATAGTGGTTGTTTATTTTAATTTATCTTGTTCTTTCATTTTATTATTTTATGTGATACTTGTATAAGGGTCAGGGTCCCTTTCAAAAAAAATTCTTTTTAATCATAAGAATAAAAAAATGTAATGACACATGATAATTTGAACTTTTATAGAATATAATATATTTTTTAAATTAAAATTTAACTCCAAATTAAAATTTTTAATTAGGCAATTAAATTTAATATAAATAATTTTTCTTATCTTAAATGCGAAAAAATTGACATAAGTAAATCTTGTTTTTGTTATAACATCTCTAAAGCAAGTTTACTAAGGTTTTTTCAAGTTGTAAAGAAATATAATGGTTATATAATAATAAATGACCCATTATCAAACATAACATCCCTAAAATTGAATTGAAATATTTAATTATACATTATTTTCTTTGTTTTGGTATTAAATGTAGACTAATAATATGGATTTTTGCACTATTGTGATGTGAATGTTCAACATTAATTTCACATTCATAAATATAAATTATCTATGCATTTTTATTTTTTTAAATTTAAAATTAATAATAAGATATAAAGTATTATTCACCTCCCAAATATTATAGATATGATAATTTTGAGTTATTATTTACTACCCTATACTCTTATGCATACAATCATGTAACATTTTTAAAGGAATTTTAAAATGATTATATTTAATTTTAAAAAAATAAATAAATTAGGGCATGATAATTTATGGCTTATTTAAACATGCATGCATGTGTAAAATTAACCTTTAGATACATACAAATGACCTACAAAAAAATTATTCAAAGTTTAAACCCTAATGGTGCTTATAAAATTTGAAATCCTATAAATAGAAAAGGGGGGAGTGTAATACAGTAATAACCTCTTTCATCCCCATGATGACTGATCATTTCCTATTTATCCAATACTCTAAATAAGGTAATCAAGCCCACATAGTTCTCCTACTTAGAGTGATTCATGTAATAATTACCATTTGAATACATGTATGTGTCTAAATATGACTGGATACTTAATAACGATTTCCTTTGGATTAGATAAAATAAGATCTTGACTTGGATAAGCAATATTTAAAATCATTAAAATCAGATTTGGAAATAATAGGGAAGCTTTTCACAATGTGTAATAGTGTAAGCGTGCCTCAATATTGAACTTTCCAAGTGATAAAATAGGTTACATAGATGTGTATTTATAACAATATAAAAGGGTATAACCACACACTACCTATCCTAAAAATATGAAATAATTGTAAGAAAGAGCCTAAATTTTAAAATTGATCATTGATAGTATGAAGGACATGATCAACCCATAGGGGATAAACCTAATTTTCACTATTGTCCCAGACTAGTTAATCTTGTCCTATAAGGAAACATGTGAATTTTGGATTTTCAATGCCTAATTTTATATGGTTTTCTTAAAATAAATTTAAAACATTTATGTAGGCATAAGATAACAACTTATAAAGGGATGGGTCTATATAGGTTCTTAACATAAAATGAGCTTAAATATGTCTAGATTAATTACTCAAGTCAATTAAAGTGAAAGTGGGCCAAAAATAATAATAATAAATATTCATGACCAAATTTGAGTGATTAAAATAGAACTTAATTATGGGTTCCATTTTCACATATGAAATTTATTTTGGAGTTTCATATAAAGATTATTTTTATACTCATGGTAGTGTGGTTGAGTTTATTTCATCACTCAACTTCTATCACTATGTTCTATGGTGGAAATTGAGGCATTTACATTTATTAGATCACTATTTTATCAGTTGTATCTCCTTGATACATGTTAATCCCATGGTTTTATCCAATGAAATTCAACTAGTGGTAGCTTAGTTTACATACCATCAAGTGTATTAACTCCTTATCTTTTAAATTTTAAGTTTTTTAATAGTTAGAAGTATTTTTATATTATTTACCATGAGACTAAATTTACATACACATGTTTCTTTTAGTTTTCACATAGAACAAATGGTACATTCTAACTATACCTATCAATACTAAGCATAATTACCACATGTACCAAATTTATTTATTTACACCTTTTTATTTATCGTTTAAATAATATATTAAAAAAAGGCATATTTATACACCTAAATTTTTTATATGGAAATTTGGAATGATTAATATGACATACTTAAACATACCTAGAAGATATACATAAATCTAACTCTTCAACACACTTTCCCCCTATCAGACTACAACCAAGGCTAATTTTTATATTTTATCAATTTTTTATTACATATATTAAACAAGTTTATTAATAATTTCCTAAGTTTTAAATAACTTTACTGGTTAAAAAAGAGGAAGAGACCACTATAAAACATACAATCGCTAAGCTCAAATTGAATATTTTATTACTACATTATGTTTTTTGTTCCAATATCAAAAAGAAACTAATAATAAGTATTTTTTTCACTATTGTGATATTGATGTTAAAAAATGATAATTTAAATTTAATTAATTAGTCCTTACCTATCATTTTCAACTTTTTCACTAGACCTAAGCAAGACATTTGGCATCTAAGACCTTAAAAATGTCTTTCATTTTTTCTAGAATTGTCAAAACGTATCTTATATTTCCCATAAACTTATGATCTTTGCTAATGTACCTCCACCTTAAAAACTAGTTTCCTTCTCATTAGTGATACTAAGCTCTACATTATTTTTAGTCCCTTTGATAGTTTTTAATATTTAAAAATTATTTACATCACCTTGACCTAAAATAAGGGGTGAGTTTAGGACCCCATTTAATTCTTTTCATATGAAGCGAAGTTGATTGGGTGTGATGCTTATCACATGGAGGGGATTAAATTAGAGTATGGTTGTAAAATCACACCACTTTTTAACTAAATCATAAAATTTACACCTTCTTCTTAGTATTTTGATCAAGAATATAGATAATTTTATGCTTACTAATTTCTTATAGTTGAACCCTATAGTGAGTTGTTATTTTATATAATTTATCACCCATTCGAGGAGGAATTTGTTCAAGAAATACTTTTTTATTAAGTTATTAATTTCAAGATAATTAGTGCCCTTTGAAATAACCATAAAAACATCATATAAGACTCTAATGTATCTCTATGATAAATGTTTATAGATTATAAATAGGTGAACCATGATATTAACATATTTTAAATTTTATATAAAATGGGCATCTTATAAAATACATAAAATGTAATGAATTCAAGTATTTTGTAATGTAAGTTCAATTGGGGAAGGTTGAATTACATTTTTACCAAGCGCTCATCTACCTTCTTTTCTAAGAAGCATCCCTAAAATTTCTATGTTGGAAATGAACCCACTATCTATCAATCTTTAAGATATTGGATTTTGAAATGGTAGCCCTCAAAATATCTCTCCTATGGTTTTGGGAATTAAAACTTGTAATGGTCCTAAAAAAAATCAAAATTAAAATCCATGTTGTCTATTCTCAAGAACATGAGATATGATAGGAAATATTTAATAAGAATCTAAAGAAGAAGGATATTGATTATAAGTCTAAAGGTAATAACATTATCAAGGGAGACTCATCTAAGGGAAAGGAACCTTATGTAGGTAGTATCATCTAAAGTATAATAGGAGTGAAGTAGAGGATTGGGAAAGTTAAAGTCATCAACATTTGTGATGAGGAGAAAGAATTTTAATCTGATGAATAATACTCTCTATGTGAATTAAATAATTATAATGATGAAAATCACCCCCCTTTATTTGATGGAGATTCGAATAGGCAAGGACCCAATGGATAGATAAATAAAGAGTCTAATTTGAATAGCTAAGTGGCTTTCTTAGAGAAAAATATAACTTGTAAATTAGTATTTTAAAGTTGTTTTACAATGATAATGAAAAAAACAAAATACAATGGAAGAAACAGATTCTAAGGTGAGAATATCACTCTAATGAAGTATTATAATTTGGTAATTGATTAGTGGAGAGTATTTCAAGACTTATTCTAGTTGAGGGAGTAAAATTTCAACTTGAAGAAAAAGATTTAAAAAATAGAAGGGGAGGTGTAAAATATGCAGGGTAATCTGGGTAAAGTGGTGAACTTTAGAAAATCAACCATTTAAAACTATGCCACTAGTATTCAAGTTTTGTTGGATGGGATTAGGAAGAGAAAAGAGATGGAAAATTAATTAGGGATGAGTAAAAGGATAATAAATAATAAGAATACCCAGTTTGAGGAAGTGATCGAACTAGAGGATGCCTTCTTTATAAGTTCACTTTCATTTTCTTTAGAAATATTTGGAAATTTGGTAGAGTCCTAAGTTCTTACCTTGTTTATCTATGTTGAAAAGGGATGTTGAGTAGTATTTTTTATTTCTTTTTATTGTATGTTGTTATCCTTTTGATTTCTTGAATTAGTTTTTAGGTTGTTTACTATCCTTTATCTTATTCCTTCATTGTATTATTATATGTGATACTTGTATAAGGGTCAGGGACCCTTTCAAAAACCTCTTTTTTAAATATAAAAAAAATTAAATGGAACGATGCATGATAATTTAAACTTTTATGGAATATAATAGCTTTATTATTAAAATTTCACCCCAAATTTAAATTATGATTTAAGGAATTAAAATATAGATAAATAATTTTTTATATCTTTAATGTGATAAGATTGATATAAGTAAACCTTATGTTAGTTTACAACTAAGGATGGTTTTTCATTTTGATTTTTTTCATTATAAAATCTATAAAAAAAAGTTTACAAAGAATTTAACAAGTTGTAAAGAACTATAACAGTTATAAAATAGGACTATTATCAAACATTACACCACTAACATTGAATTCAAATCTTTAATTATACAAAATTTGATTTATTTTGGTATTAAATCTAGAGTAATAGTAAGGATGTTTAAACTATTGTGATGTGTATTTTCAACATTAATACTTTCACTTTCCTAAGTATAAATTATCTTTGTGTTTTGATTTTTTAAAATTTCAAATGTAAAATAAGATATAAAGTATTAGTCATCTCGCAAGTAATGTAGATATGACCATTTTGAGTTATTATTGATTACCATATCCTTTTGCAAATATAATCATGTAACTTTTTTTTTAGGAATTTTAAAATTATTATATTTAATTTAAATAAAAATATAATTTACTAGCCACTGAGATGTAGATGGGTTAGTTTAAAATATTGGATATGCCCATTCCCAACCCTATTAAATATTTTTGGGAATTTATAGGTTGGACATAGATGTTTATTTTGATTTTTTGGTCAGTGATGGTCATTTGTGTTGGTTTCAAGGTTACATCGATATGGCCCATTGATTGTGTCCCAAATTTGTTCCATAGCTCCATTCAAAAGTATTGATTAATAAAAAAATAAAATATACTAATAATTTTGAGATGATTATGACAAAAATAGGTTATAATTAACACTACCCATATTGATATATTTTTGAATGTTTGATCTTAAATTTTAATTTAATTTTTGTAAATAACAAATAATTGACAAAGGAAAACTTTAATTTCCTTTTCCAAAATCATGAATGAATGAGAAGGAAAAATCTAATTGCCTTGTTTATAGTTGTTAAAAAATGATAAACAAAGATAGTTTTTCAATGTATTTAAATCATGAATTATATTTGACATCAATAATATTATTTTAAAATTACAAATTAACTTAGAACTGTTATCCTTGATAGATGTCAAAATGGAAAAAAATTATCATCATTTATATATTAACACATTAACAATACATTTAACATATTATTTTTATTTATTATGAATTTAGGAGAAATAATTAATCCAAAAATAGTGAAATTAAGATTGCATAAAATAGGGCATTCCACATAGAAAATCAAATTTCTTAAAAGAGATTGATTTCACTTAATAAATATGTAAATGATCAAGAGATAAATATATTAGCTAATATTATGTTTTATTTTTCTCATTCCTTGTGTATAGTCATCATAAATGGTCTATGTAAGCTCTCTAAATACTCAACTTATGATACAAACTATCATAATCTACTAGGATATTGTTCTGAAAGCCTAGACACTTGTGGTAACCAAATATTTTCACTATCTATTAGTACTATCGCAATGTATTTTTTGTAGTTTGGGCTACTGCATATCATTGTGTCTGTATATAAAAATTATTTATGGATGTTTATTATCCTTGATATTAATTTAATATTTATGATGTTTTTTCCTTTGCCTTTAAACTAAAGTTCTAGGTCAACACTTTTTCAATTAGTGGTTGATCATTATCCATGTTATAATACTATGAATAGGGCTAAAATCACATGGTTTTACCACCTATATGTATGTGTGAACAATAGTGTTTTAACATAATGTAATGTAAATCTTTGGTTTTTGACACATGATAACATGCAACTTTGAGCTTACATTAATATTCAAACTTAGATTTAGGATTATTCCTTTGATACTTTTTCATATTTATATGTTGTTGGATAATTCCTTAAGGGTGTGGAAATGGATTTCTCAAGACTTTCCAAATATTTATACATAGGAATAGCCTTAGAATTATTGTGTATATATAGATAAATATTTTGGTATTCCCTTCCTGCCCCCCTCCCCCCTAATAATAGACATGTGAAACATGCTTAGGCTAGCCTAAGGGAGAGTTTTAAACTTTAAAAATAATAGTTGGGGATCTCGGGGCATTATCAGTGAATGAAGATGCTGATGGTTTTACTATTTATGCTACTATTTAGGAATGTAAATGTAGACACCTAAGCTCTGGTAGTTTAATTTTGTAATTAAATTTATTTTAGATTGACACACTAACACAATCAACATCCTCAATTTAAATTTACACTAAGATCATTTCCATAAATTTTTATAATAATTAATTAATATATATTAATTAATTAATTATGCATACTTAATCCCATAAAACTAATTAAATCTATAATTTCCACCTCATCTAAAAATCTTCCACATTTATCTTAACCAAGTTTCGAGTCATCCAACCAACTCTTTAACTTCCTCAACCAATTGTTGAGTTATCATTGAGAATTTAAACTACCATAGTGATTGATTCAAATACCTTGAACCATACATGACAAGTCATTCAAACTACCAACTAACTCTCCCCTCTCTCTCACACACATATGGGAATTAGTTAACATCCATTAAGATGATGACTCAAATCCAACTATTAACAATTATAGTTATCAAATAAATCTAAATTATTCTCAACCATTCATATTCCCATCCATAAAATTATAAATAGATGGGTCATAATCCATTATGATAATCCACCTTCAAGATGCAAGTTTGTATTGTGTTCATCATACACATCCTTTGAGAAATAAAGCTTATGCACCCATTTGCTTCCCAATTTACCTTTGTTTGGAGAAATAAATTAATCACCCACATTCCAAAAAGCAAAATCAAATCAAATTCAATCAATGGAGGTGTGTACTTCGTTTTCATGAGAGTATTATAAGTATTTTTTTCTTTATTTTAATAACTCAATCTCAGCTTTTAGTTTAGATTTAGAATATGAAGTTTATTGTTCATTTGTTTTTTTCTAGTTTTATTAGATTCTAAATTTTAGCTATCACACATGCCTAGTGAGACTTTTCTCAAATATTTTTTATCTTATCATTTTTTATTGTTTGTTTTTAAGGTATAATTAACTTATTTTTTGTTATGCAGTGTTAGGAAAATTTAGTCCAAGTTGCTTGTTTTTTTATTTTTATTTTTATCACATCTAATTTAGGTTTTTTCTATTTTATAGGTTGGTTTTGATTTAGAATAACACTAAGTTATTAAAATTTCATGTAAATTTGAATTATAATTTAGGGGATATCATAAAATTCATGAATACTTTTATTGTTGTCTAATTTTAAAGAAACACATGAATATTATTATGACAAGCATATTTTTTCATAGTCTAGTTTTTTTTCTTTTAAGGTTTGTTTGAATTTACACTAAAAATGTGTCAAAATTTCATGTAAACCCAGGTCGTAGTTTAGAGATATTATCAAAATTGTTGTTATTTTTAATTTTATTTGATAGTTTTTCTAACTTTTAAGTTTGTATATATTTTATTGTCATTTTTGGATAACTTTCAAGTTCCTTGGGTTCCCTAAATCCTTGAAAATAAAATACTAATAGTTTTATGCATGATCACTTATGAAAAAATTGAAAGTGAAACTAAAAACCATTTATTTATTCCAGTTCTTTATTTTCTTACCTTTTCTCATTTCAATATTTTATATTTTCAAGTAATAATTAAATCTAATTTACTTTCATTGTAAATCTTACTTGTTTATATCACAAAAATTTTCATATGCTCTTTCCTTATCCTCACATTGGTGATGATACCTAAAAATTAAAAGTAAGTTTTATAATTTTGGGTGACCTAGATTTCACTTGTATATGTTATTTCCTTGGCATCACATTGATAAGGATACCTATAAATTAGAAACAAGAGTTATAATTTAATTACAGGTTTTATCAATTATGGATTTCACCACCATGTGGTATGTCAAACCCCATGCACCAGTGGGGTATGTAATTGAGGATCTATTATTTCAATTTCCTAAGCTGTTATGTGTTTTAAGAAAATCATGATGTGATGGGGTTTCATTCTCCAATACTCAATATTTAAACAATTACTTTGAAGTTATAGCTTTCTAACATAAACCTAATGAAATATTATTGCGAGGTTAGGCATACAAGAATTAAACCCTTTTGTGTGCATCTATTAAATCAACTTCTTCCACATAATTTGGTCTTAAAATATTGTAAGGTATATAGAGGACTCCCATTTATAGAATATTTTATAAACCTTAAGCCTTAGAATATCCATTCACTTGTTTGAATTGGAGTGCATCAACAAGTGATTAGCTTCGAGAAGTTACTATCAACTTAGCCTCGAAACTAGGTTAAGTGGGATATGGATATGGTTATACCTCCATAGTTAGTGCTCTAAAACATTGGGCTAACACTTTATAATGTAATATATATATATATATATATATATATATATATATATATATATATAAATATGAGATCCTACAAGTCTCTTTACCTAGATTTTATTCTTTAATGTGACTTTTATGTTTATTTTTGTTAAAAAAGATTTTTATTGTATATTTTCCCTTTTACCTCCTTGTGAAGACCATGTAATTGAATTTTTTTTTACAAACCATGTTTATGTATTTCAAACCCAAATTCCTAAATTAATAAATAAATTCCAAAAGTCAATGAATCCCCAAACTTGTTGTCAAAGATTTATATTATCAAGATTTTTTTTATGTTTTATACTTTTTGTTTTTGAGTCAAACCTTAAAATAAATGTGACCCATCACAAGACAAATGGCCTTGTTGAATAATCCTAGAATTAAAGAAGAAACTTTTGGAAATGACCCATTCCAATTTGGAAACTAAGAGAGTTATATTAAGATCAATGACAATGTTGATGATGAGGGACACTATCAAGATGAATATACCCATGAAGTCAATTTGATTAAAAAACCACCTTCCCAAGTCAAAAAATACCTACTAGAAAATAATAATGAGGTCTTGTTACAACTTTTGGGTTTAGGATCCAAATTCCTACATGAATTAGAAGCCAAAGACTTATATCATTTGATTTTTAAGAAATAATTTTATAAGGAAATTACTTAGATGATTCACAATAATAGATTTATATATGAAAAAATTAAGAGTATACTAAACATATCCACAACAACAATTGGAAAAAAAAAGTAGAATACTTGACTATTATGATTGAGCTACTTAAAGGGGGCAACCTCCACAATAATTTAATTAGAAAAAAATCATAATATTATGATAATAGACTAACCATCACCTCTTATATATACTCTACTTATCCATGGTTATTCCATAGGCCAACCATACTAAGAACATCAAGAAATGTAACAAGATAATATGAAGATGTGTAAGCCACAAGTCGACCACACATATACCTAGACACACTACAGGTTAAGGGTATAACATGCCCTTAACCTTAAAAATAATATTGTCCTCAATGTTGAATCAAACCAAGATTTTTTTTTAGGAATGATCCATCCTCCCATGTTGCATATTTACAATGTAGGTTCTTCCATTTGATCAAATATTACTTAATGGTTCTAGTTTGTAGTTGCTTAGTGTGCATGTGAAAGATATCTTCAAGCTCTAGAATGACTCTTCCTTATTCATTTAATTTAGTTATTTTAGTTTGAGTGGAAACTCTATGTCTAATTATTTTCTTCAAGCAATATACATGGAATACTAGATGTATGCAAGTGGCTTGGGGTAATTCTAACTTGTAAGCCATATTACTAATTTGTTGTAAAATTTTATAAGGGACATAATACTTAAGTGATAGATTTTTATCCATTTTCTATTGCTTCAGATACATCTACTTATATGGATGAAAATAAACAAATACCCAATCAATTATATCAAATTATTGATCACTGCGATGTTGATATGCTTATTACTTTATTTGATTTTTTGTCATTGCTAAATTCTCTCACAAACTAACACCTCCTATTGATGGTGAATGTGTAATAGCTCAAACCTTAGGATGCATTGTCAAAACTAAATATATGGATGGGGGGTGAAAAACATAAAATGACACAAGGGATACATTTTATAGTAAGTGTGAAAATAGTGTTATACAACCATTCAAAAAGTGGAAGCTAATGAACTCATTTATCATGTTTGTTAGAAATAAAACAATCAAGATACACTTTAAGACATTTATTGACTAACTCTATTTGTCCATAAAATTGAGGATGATAGGATTAACTATAAGCTAATTGGGTACCTAAATATGAAAATAATTCAGTCTAAAAATTACTAGTAAATATGGGATCTCGGTCACAGACAATGATCTTTGGAGTACCATGAAATTTTTGAACTATATTGAGAAAAGTAGAAGCTACTGTACTGGTAAAAACTATCTATGATAAGGATTAAAAATGAGCATAATTGGTGAGTAAATCCACAAATACCATGATAAAAAATTTATGCTTAGACTGTGGTAACCCCATAATGAAATCCATGGAAACCTCTTCCCAATATTGGCTAGGGATGGATTAAAGGTCGTAAAAGTCTTAGGGTCTTAATGGTTTTGCCTTTATTTTATTGGAATGCCATGCATTCAGTTGCATATTTAAAAACATCCCTTTTTAGTCCTTCCCAAAATAAATCTTTCTTGATTATATTATATATTCTTAAAAATCTTGAGCATCTTCCAAGTGGAGAGGCATGAAGTTCCTGTAGAATTTTATGTTTGAGGAGAGAATGCTTACAAAGGTATAATATATCTTTATACCATAATGTGTTCCCCTTCCATGTAAATTTTTTATATTCTTTAAAAATCTATTGAAGATTGTGAATCAAATTCTTGGTAGCACTATCATTCTCCCATTCTTATCTTTCTTCCTCTAGCCAATCTACTTGCCACATGGTCATGGTGCATAACAATGCCTCAACCTATTTATCCCATCAAGAGAGGTCACCTTCCACCACATTCTATTTTCCTTTATTATAAACTATTTAAAAATCATAGCCTAACATTTTAGTCACCCATTTTTGTTGTTCTTCAGATGACAAGCATTGTTGAAAAAAATAATGGAGGCTATCATGATCAATCTTTACTTGAAAGTGATGACCCATCAAATACAATATCCATTGATTTATTTCATATAGAATAGCCATTATATTTTTCTCATATATTGGTTTCAGCCTAATTTTTCCTTTCACTTAGTGACTATCAAATTATAGTGGTCAGCCTTCTTGCATGAGTATAGCCCCCATCCCATATCCTAATGCATCACACTCTACAACAAAAGTTTTTGAAAAATTAGGAGTATCCAAAATAGAAGTTATACAAAACTATTTTCAACTATTCAAATGCCTTGGTATTTGAATAAATCCACTTAAGGGGTCTTTCTTCAATAAACAGGTGAGTGGGGTTATAATGCTACCATAATTTTTGGTAAACCTATGATATTAACTATTTATCCCTATAAATCCATGGAGGTTCTTAAGGGTTTTGGGAAACTACCAATCCATCATTACTTAGAATTTCTTAGGATCAAATTTCAATCCTTCATGTGAAAAAATATGACCCAAGTAATCCACCTCTCAGAAACTAAAATCATATTTGGAAGGTTTGGGATAAAGCTTATGTTGTTCCATAACTAAAAGCACCTATTTCACATGCAAAAAAATGGTCTTCCTAATTTTTATTGTAGATGATGATATCATCAAAAGACACTAATACAAAATTTATCAAAAATGGCCTAAAAAGGTATTCATAAAACTCTAAAATGTAGACAATACATTTGTGAGGCCAAAAGACATGACCATAAATTGATAATGGCCTTCATGATTTTTGAAAATTGTTTTAGATATGTCCTCATTGTATATGTGAATTTGTGATATCTAGAGAAAATATCTAACTTGGTAAAATAAATAGAACCACATCTATAAAATCATAAATTACTAGAATAGGAAACTTATCATTAATGGTGTATTTGTTGAGTTATTTGTAGTCTAGGAACATCCTCCAACTATTATCCTTCTTCTACACCATGACAACCAAGAATTAATATTCACTTTGACTGTGTTGAATGATTCATACCTCCAACATCTCTTGTACCATATTTTAAATTGCATTCTTTTGGGCATAGGGATAATTTTAGGGTTTGATATTAGATAATGCACTTCCTAGAATGAGTTTGATGACATGATCATGTGCACTATCTAGGGGAAGTCCTTTTGTCAGATCACCAAAAATAATATAATGGTCATCTAACACCTTTTACAAATTAGGATGTGTAGAATCCTTAGTTAGTTGAACCTCCAAGGAAAATAAATGTGCCAAAAAAACTTCTACACCTTTTTTGAGAATCTTCATCATCTGATGGGAACTAACTAGTTGTAGAGATTTAGCACTAATCCATGTATTTCAAAAGTCCTTTCTTCTAAATGAAACTTCATGAATAATTCCTAGAAATTCATCTTGATATTGCACAAAGTGGTGAGCCATTGCACTCCTAAAACAATGTCAGCTCCTCCCATGGGAAAATAAAACATAGAGGAATATAAAAAATATTCTCCCATAACAAGCTTAATACTAAGTCATTTTATAGAATAGCTGACCATACCACCATCTACAATCATGACTTGAAAGTCTAGAGCTGGGTAAATGAAGCAATTCAAATGAGCAACCAACTTATTATTGATGAAGTTGTGTACTCTAAGAATCAATTAACATAGTCACCTTCTATTTCTTCAAGAATGCCACCACATTAAGATTTTGAGGAGGACTAATGCCTAAAAGTGCATGATAGGAAAAAGTAGGTTGAGAATCTTTAGATTCATCCTCAAGTTCTTATAACACTTCCCTTGAAGCCTCTTCATATTATTTCTCATCATTGACACCATCAATGTAAAATAAATTATTTTCAACACATTAGTGCCCTTTGCTCGATTTAATATTGCAACCAAAATAAAAGCCTTGTGCATGCTTTTCTTCCACTTGTTGATGTGTCAATCTAGTAGATTGATGAAATGATGGTACTAGAAAGGTGTATTCATGAACATTGGTGAAAGGTCTTTCTCTAATTAGATATTTCTCCTCAACCATGCATACCTTTGGTATGGCCTCAAATACTTTATTGGGATGAAATATGAAAACATATAATTAGATACTATCCTTGAGGCCACCCAAAAATAGGCAGTCAGATTTTCCTCAGTGATGTCTACCACACATTAGAATAGATTTTAAAAATGATGAATGTAGTCCTTGACAGTGATAGTTTGGCACAACTTCACTACCTAATTGAATTAATTTTTATAGATATGTTTTCAATAGTGGATCTTAAACTCCTTAGAAAATATGGACCATAAAACTAGGGCACCCTTCTTTTTCTTTTGACCACACAACCAACAATACCAAATGAATGGCTTGGGTTCTAGATAGAGAGAGCCCATAACCACTTTTTGCAAACATGGAATTTGATATATATCAAATAAATTTTCAATTTGAGTGAAATAAGTGAGTGGATCATTACCATAAAAATTTTACATGTCTACTTTTGGAAACATCAACTTAGAGCCATAATTAGTATTAGTATTATTGGGAGTAGGAGAACTAAACTGAAGTGGTGGAGGATTATTTTATAGTGGTTGAGATAATAAATTGGCCAATTGACTTGATATTTATTATAATTTATCCTTTATTTTATCCAAGTCCCCTCTCAAACCTATAATCTCCACTTTAAACATATCAAAATCATATTTTTTCACCATGCCCTACAACTCTAGTTTAATTTGTTAAACTACCTTTGAAATAGAGGGATCAAAAGTTTTAGATTCCATGTCATCTTTGTAAGGAGTTTTTGGATTTTATTTGCCTTTCACACATCTATGAGTTTTTGGACCAGCCATGTAAAAACCCTAGGAGGGTTTTAGCCCCCCAAAAAGGTAAAATGTACTAGTGTAATACATTGTTTTGATCATCTCATTGAGATGAATCCAACTACTTCTATTATGTACAAGGGTGAAATTTTTTGAACCAAAAATTGTACCAGTAGAATATACCATTACATTCTTCTCATAGAGATGAATCCAATGAATACTAATTTACACAAGGTATAAAAAAATTCAAAACTTTTTTTACCAAGAAAAAATATTTTCTTGTGAAAAGCCTCATGAATAAAACTGTGGTGACAAAAAAATAAATTCCTCCTAGATCACAAGTTATGTTTTTCTAGCCTTTTAGTGCTTAGGACTCTAGATCTAAAAAAATTATGTCATAAATTTTTTCCTAAATTAAAGATTTGATACCACTTGTAAAAATATTACTTAGATGATTTGTAATAATAGAATTATATATGCTAGAATTAAGAGTAGAATAAGCAGATCCACAACAACAATTGGGAAAAGAGTAGAATACTTGAATATTATGACTGATCCACTTTGAGGGGGTAACCTCCACAACAATTCAATAAGAATAAAATTCACAATATGATGATAAAAGACTAGCCACTACCTCTATTAGCTAAAGTTTAGTGGTAGAATATAAAATAATTAGAATTGCAAGTAAAACACAAATGAATAACTATATTTTCAAGTAAACTATTAATGATGGGAAATAACAAAGACAAATAAATAAGACCCAAATGATTTATTTTTTATTCACTCAAATTGGTCTGATTTCCAATTTCTCATACAAATGTTTATAAAATTTTTCACATGACTCTTAAATTTCCTCAAATGACTTTTCCTTTAAAAAGACTATTTGACTTCCTTTTGACACCTATTTTATCCTTTTTATTAAAAATAATGGAAAATAAAATAAAATTATATTTCCATTTACCACTACTAACACTAAACTCAACTTAAATTGTGTCTCATCCTAAGACACAAAACCCCTAATAACACTCCCCCCAACTTAAAAAATGTCTCATCCCAAGATAAAAAGGCCCTAACATTCAATTTTTTACAACTTCAATCCATTAAAAATATTTTTGAGAACCTACACTATACACACTCCTACTCTCCATGGTCTCACATGTCAGATATCATCAAATTTTACAAATTTAACGTCAAATACATTTATAAAATTTCAAAACTTATAAACACTTTACTTTGTTCTAGACCTTCCCCAATATGAAACTTTTGCCCAAATACAACTAAATTTATAAAATACAAAGAAACATGAGTGTAGCAAATATAAATGAATAATTTTGTGTCATGTGTTAGCCATAATAGAAAGAGTTCTTGCATAATAATATTCCTAGTAATCTTCTTAATAAGAAATGACATTAGCAACTAGATTTTGTTAAAGGCCATTATATCACCTTGTGAGAAATAGCTCTATCCATTCATGTTACAAGTCCATACATCTAGCAGGTCTTGTAGAAAGTATCATACATGTGTTACCTTGTAATAATAGTTTTATGCTCCATGTAACTCACTTATTCCTAATAGGTAATTGCACAATCTATTATTTTTTGTAATTATTTCTACCTTCCTATGCCTTATGTAACTAGAAACCTTTGACATAGACATATCAATAGTTCTTATGTATGACTAGGAAGTGACAACTCTAAGAGGCTACAAGGCCAAAACTAATTTACCTTTTCCACATGATCACACCCTAAGCATAGGGATCACACTGACCATAACTATCTTTCCCTTAAAATTTATTTCTTAGCAAAGCACTATCTCATGGACATGGGCTTATCTCAATAAGCCCCAAAATGTGAAAAATGCACCCATTAATGTTGTCATCCAATGGAATTCAATAAATTTGGTGGATGCCATTTTAACACCAAAACTACAATACCGCCAATAATTGATAATGATTAATAAAATTATGGTAAACAAATCCAGTTATAAAACCCATGACTCAAGCATTATTAACCATTAAAAAGGAAAAATTTCGTTGGAGATTGAAAAGGTTTAGAGTACTTGTGATTTATATTCCTTGACATAACAGATAATAATTTTCTTTCAAAGCATGAAAATTTAGCTTTACATTTGAATACTCCATCGACTGATGAAAAAGAAGATGATGTTACATTGATGTCAATCACCCTTCAAAGATTATTTGGCTCCTTGACTCTTATTCCTCATTCTCATGTATATCTTCCTATGAGATCCACACACTTTTTTGAAGAGTAGCCACACCATTGTTAGCTAAAGTTTAGTGGTAGAATATAAAATGACTAGAATTGCAATAAAACACAAATGAATAACCAAATTTTCAAGTAAACTATTAATGATGAGAAATAACATAGATAAATAAATGAGACCCAAATGATTTATTTATTATTCAGTCAAAATGGTCTAATTTCTAATTATCTTACAAATGCTTATAAAAGCTTCCACATGACTCTTTAATTTATTTAAATGACTCTTCCTTTCCAAAGACTATTTGAATTATTTTTACACCTATTTTATATTTTTTATTACAAATAATGGAAAATAATATTAAATTATATTTCCCTTTACCTCTGCTAACAACCTCCTATATATACTCTACTTAGCCATGGTTATTCCATAGGTTGATTATACTAAGAACATTGAGAAATGTAAAAGCTAATATGAAGATGTGTAAGCCATAAGTCATCCACACATATCCCTAGATGTACTATAGGTTAAGGGAATAATAATCCACACCTCCCATACAAGAGAAATGAGCATATAGTGATTCCCTAAGGAATAACAAAGTTGTTATAGGTTATATTATCACATAGGATTATACTTATCTTGATCCTATAGCTTGTTGTGAAATTGCTTAATGATACAATAGAAAAACCTCTTAAGATATGGTACCTTGGAAATTTGATGTTAATATTTGGATAAGGTTGGCTTCTTTTCACTAAATTTGATGCAAATTGATAAAATACCAGTTTTGTATAAATCTCGCTCTTTAGTGATTTTGAATCCTAAACTAGGGTTTTGATGGGGAAAAGGGTTAAAGAATTGAAATTTGTAGAAAACTAAAAATAACGTGATTGCACCAAATATTTTATGGTGGATTTTAATGCTTGCTTGATAAACACAATAATATAGAAAATATGTTGAATTTGTTTCAACACAGACTCATACAAATAGAAATCAAAGGCAATATTTTAACTATTTTTCATAAGAGGGAAAAAGGTCTTTGTTTCAAACAATATTTTCAAGAGGGTAAAATACAATAGATGAACTTCTTGAAATTGAAACAAAGAGATAAAGATTCCACAAATAATCAAACAACTTGTATACACACAAAGATCTCTTAATATAAGAAAGACAAATGTTCAACTTTATTTCTCTCCAAAGGTTATAAATTATAGTAATACATTCAAAATGTAGAAAATATAATTAGTAGTACAAATATAGATTGGACCATGGGGTCTACCCATTTTTATACAAAATATCTCCAAGATGAGATGTAGTCGATAAAACTTGAACACCCATTTGAAGGAGATCCTGCAAATCTAAAACCTTCATGCAAAAGAGGTGAGTTCTATTTTTTATGTTTTTAAACTTGTGGAATGGTTAGAAAATGGCATGCATGATCTGGGTGTGATTCTTAGTGTAGAATCGATTGGCTCAAAGTGTTGAATATCCATGCAAGGCTTCTTCATCTGGTAGTGGATGAAAATAAGTTCTTCATGTAAAAAAAGGAACCAAAAATAAAACTTGAGTTTCAAAAGAAGATAACTCCAAATTGCTTTTCATGCAAATCCCTAAATTGTTAAATTCACATGGGAATTTTACAACTTTAAGCTTTACCACTTATCAAAATGAACCATGTAATTTACATTTCATGATTTTGCACTTTTCAACAATTCATATTTATCGAAATGGAAAGTGAAATTTGCACTTGTGATTTTTCCAACTTTCACATAATCAAAAAATATAGTGTAAAAATAAGTTTTCTCTTTCTCAAAAAGAGTTATAAAAAATATAGCTATACTTTTGCAATAAAATTATAAATTACCAATATTTTGAAATGAAATTACAATGACAATATAACATAACTTTCATGAAAGAGGAAGATTAATTAATGTCCATAATTTCTTTAGTTTTATTATCTTTCTTAGCCTACACCTTTTCATTATATGCATCAAAGGCCTTGAATATCTCATGTATGCATTCTAGATCCAACCCATAAGAGCAAATATTTGAGGTTGCACAATTTGTTTAAACATTAAAAACTCTCTTCTAAAAGTTTTGATCCCCTACATTTTTGTCCTCATTTTATAAATTACTTTTGCTTTTTCATACCTAATGAACCTATGGATAGAAAATAGGACAAAGACTATGTCTTTCATAGATTCTTTTTGAATTATTGATTTGAAATTATTCTGAACCTACTCTGTTTGAGTGAGATTATTAACATCATATATTAATTAGCATGACATTAAATTCATCATGACTTTAATCTCATACAATACATTAATTACCTTATCATGAGCCTCTTTGTCTTTCTTAATAGACTCTATTAGTATTCTTATCTAAAATTGAGTAGCTTTGTATAGTTCCTCATGCTCAGCATCACTCTTCAATATATTCTTAGAAATGGGGGTATTCATATAAATTGATTTTATGGCTATCAATTTGGGATAATACATGTTTAAGGTCTGATTTTATCCTTTATAGTTATTGATTTGCTCCTTCAAAATTTATTTCCTCTCTATGATGATTCCATAATGTTTCATCATTCCTAGAAGAACCCTATTGCCTTTAGTGATCAGTTACTTAAATGATTCCTTCCTATCTCTTCCCATGTGAGCATTCTCTCATACAAAATAAATTATATCTTGATCTAGATTGATTAGATATACCACCTATGGATGTTGTGATTTTTCACTAGGATTTATGAACTGGTTTAGTACTATTGTCAATTGATCTACTTTTCTCTTTAGCTCATCCTTAGTGGCTTTATCATGATCAATTATATAGAAGAGAGAGAGTTGATACCAATTTTCATAACATGCTTAAGACATTATCTAGTTTATTATATAAGGTGTATTTGAGAAATATGATAATCAACCACCATAAGATCTTCCTTTGATTTGACTGGTGGGGGAACTATAATTTCAACATATCTCTCCCCCTTATCATCCCTAAATATATTTGAGAGTGTCCTTAGAGTAGTTTTGGATTTATATTGACCTCTGACATGCCAAAATCCAATGTACTAGGGTCAATCATTTGTTTCCTCTTCTTACTCATTGACTGGGCTAACCAATTAGGGGTATCCACTTGTTATTGCAACATGGTTACCAAAAAATCAACAATTAATGTTATTGCACTAGTAGACAATGTAACTATTGGGAAATCCTAGGAAGATGATTCAATGGTTTCTTAGGAGGTGCCTGTGGGGATCTAATTTTATCATTAAATTATATATCAACCTTTAAATCAAGTGCCTAGGTTGCTCTAATCTTAACTAATGGTATAGTTGAAATAGTGGAAGTGGGAGGAGTGGAGGGTGGAATGAATATAGGGGTTGTGAATTTGGGAACTAGTGTAAAGGTGGAATCTAAAGCACTAAATGTGTCAATAAAATGAGAGGGACCACTTTAGGTTACTGATGTTAAAATGGTGGGTTGAGATGATGAGGAAATAGTACTTGTCCTAGGTTTTGCGGTGGCCTATAAAATTATAGTCAAGATGACTGATTCTATAACAATGCACTATTGGTTAGTGTTGGGAATTAATGGAGATAAAATGGAAAGAGTTATAAATGGAATGGAGAATGGGAGTGGATCAAACAAGGAATATGAAATGGGAGGAAGGGAAGGTGGAGTGGAAATTTGAGATTCCACTATAGGGGGACCTTGAGTGTCCACTTAACTAATTGGTGTTGATTACACTTGGCTTATTGATGCAGGTATTATGGGTGAAATGGTAGGTAGAGTGGAGATAAGTGGAGCAGTTGACACTAGAAGTGAAGGTGTCAAAACCTTATAATTAATATGAGTAGGATAAGGGGGAGCAATAGAAATAGGGGTCACGACTATGGGATTTGAAGGTACAAAAACCTATGTAACTCCTAATGTGTCTTTAGGTGAAATATTAATTAGTTCATCCATAGCTTCTCCCTATCTACTTGATTATCCTTTCTTTCCTTTAGTCTTTATTTTCTTCTTATTATTTTTCTTAGGCTTCTATGATAGTTCACCAAGGCCCTCTTATGATTGAATTATACCTTCTCCTTTGAGCTTTGAAAGATTTTTTTAACCCCTACTATCTCCCTTGTGACTTTTACTCCTTCAATTCTTAATCAATAATTATTCTATTGATTACAAGGTTTTTTATATCAAACAAATAGAAAGACTCAAGAATTGACCACCTCAAAGGTGGTAATGGTCTAGCAATGATTTATGTAAGGTATACTGGGTATACTCTATAGTTTTCATTGACCAAGTCATCATGGATTGGTACTAGGTCATAATATGTTATCTATTATAGGGATATCCTTGAATAGTCCCTCATCTTGATCATCTTTTCATCATCACAATCTTCATAAAAATACTCATAATAAGGCACATGTTCATAGGTTTCTAGCTCTAGTGCATGGGTGATTTTACCATATGGATCAAAATAAGGTCTAGACTCTAAAGTCCTTAGTGTCATTTAGCACATCTCAGCCTTTACACCTCTAGATTTCATGAGGGATTGGCATGTGTAATGACCAATGGAAATTAGGAAATGTATCCCTACCTTGTGCTTATCTAAGAGGAGTTTGTGCATCTCCACAAGTTGCCTAACTAACTCCAGTGATGTTAATTTATCACTCACATATTTGGGAAGTGTGTAAGGATAGTCACTGAATCTAGCTGCACTGATGTAGGAGTAGGTGGGGAATTGTATGAAGAATGAACATCATTTATTGATTTAATCCTTTTTTTCTCTTGAAAATATTTCCTTCCTAAGTTCCTGATTAAACATGATAATTATGTTTTAAATGAAGCCATCATTGACTCTCCTAAACATAAGGGTAGTAGTTCTAAACTCTGGTTATCTTCTTAGGAACTATGTTAAGGCTTGAGAACAATATTCTTTTGGAGATTCAGAGCTTGCCATGCATTTTTCACATTGTGAAAACATTCAAAGTGCATAGTGAGTTTTAAATTCCATCAGTTTGGGTGTTGGGTACTTCACATGATTTAGAAACTGTGAAGTAATTTGCACATGTGAAAATTACATCCATAGCTCTAGAATCCACAAAGCATAAAGGGAAATATGGGTATTTTGGATGCTTTAGGGTTTTTCATAAAAAACAAAGGAGGTCTCCCTAAGGGTGTTAGATGTAATGATATTTTTGGGACAAAAATATCAACATTTTTATTGACCTCTGCAAGATGATTGCCTAGTAATCATTTTCAATCTAGTATCATTCTAAGACATTGGGCATGGAGTAAACTTTGATTCTACAAACTCTAACCTAGGGAAGAACAAACTAGTATTTTCTTAGACATAAAAAAAATAGGAAAATTAAACAAACAAAATAGAAAAAAATAACACAGCCTTAGAAAATAACTCCTAATGAGTCTAACATGTGTATAAGCACTTATTGAAAACACAACCTAACTTGATTATTAAAAAAAAAAAAATCAAAATAAGTTCCTTACCTCAAAATCAAGATTTAAGGTATATCCCATTAACTAGGATTGGAAATTCTATTTTATCAAGCTTAGAGAGACAAATTCATTGGCTCTTTTACACTGAGTGATGAAATATGGACAACTCCTTATTGTATCAAATTTGGTGTGCCTATCTAGTTTTTCTTTATCTATATCCCACTTGAGAACCATGTCTCTTTCATTGAAGCTCCTTATATATTCTTTTTTGGTGAAATTATTCTTGGTTTATCCCTGATTTGCTTCTAAAACTTTCATTGATTGATACTTGATTTCTTCATGCTCCATGAGTTGAGCTAGTCTCACCATCATTTCATCATTATTGATCAGGTCTAATTGGTGATTAATATATAAATATGGAAGCTAAATTGATAGTGGTACTCATGCTTCTCTTCCATATACCATCATGAAATGTGAATTACCAATGGCTCTTTTTAATGTAATCTTATCAGGCTATAATGTTGATTTCAGTTTTGTATGCCACATCACCTAGTTGTCCTCCATCATTCATTTGATGATTTTGATGAAGTTTTTATTGGTTGACTCAACTAGGCCATTATCTTGGGGGTAATAGTTTGAATAAGTTCTCAAGTATAGATTATGCTTGACAACCCATTCACTTACTTGAGTGCCCATAAATGCCTTAGCATTATCTAATATGATGGTGTGAGAAACTCCAAACCTTAAAACTATGTTACCCATAAATTCTAGAATATATGTCTTGATGGCATCTTTTAGAGCGACTACGTTAGTCCATCATGTGAAATAATCCATGTTAATGTTGCTTTCATTTTTATATGCCACATCGCCTAGTTGTCCTCCATCATTCATTTGATGATTTTGATGAAGTTTTTATTGGTTGACTCAACTAGGCCATTATCTTGGGGGTAATAGTTTGAAGAAGTTCTCAGGTACAAATTATGCTTGACAACCCATTCACTTACTTGAGTGCCCATAAATGCCTTAGCATTATCTAATATGATGGTGTGAGAAACTCCAAACCTTAAAACTATGTTACCCATAAATTCTAGAATATATGTCTTGATGGCATCTTTTAGAGCGACTACGTTAGTCCATCATGTGAACTAATCCATTTTTATGATAACCCATTTATGACCTACACTTGATGGTGGATTGATCATGCCAATGAAATTAAATCCCCATTGAGTGAATGGTTGATCTACTTGAATTGGTTTGAGATGAAGGGTTACTATTTTTTGCTTACCGATGAAGTAAACACATTTTTCATAGTTTATTACCCATTGGTGGGTATCTTTGAATAATTTAGGCCAATAGTATCCTCATCTCATTATCTCAATGGTTGTATTATTTGTAGAAAAAATTCCTCCTGACTGTCCATTGTAAAATTACTTGAGCACTTTAGGAATTTTCTTATGCTCAATACATATTAACATGTCTCCATTCATGTCCTTTTGAAATAAAATTACATCAATAAGAACATAGGGAATCGATTGAAGTCAAAAATATATTTTATTTGACTATTGAAAGTCATAGGGTTTTTGCCAATTTGTAGGAAATGAGTCATGTCTTGAATCTAGATATTGAAAGATGGTTGATTATCTAATTAAGGTGTAGTTTGAGCATACACTATGTTAGATAATGATTCAATAGTATCAATTTCATCATCTAGTTATTTAAACAATCCTTTTCCTCTTATAATATCCATGATTATGATATCCACATCATACTCCTTGACTTTGGTAATCCATCTTGCTCATTTTTCATTTATCTCCCTACTCAACATGCACTATTTGACATTTTGGTGACTCACCATCAAATATATTTTGTTATTGGAGAGCATATGCCTAAATTTATTAAGTCATTTGATAACTACATATACCTAATTATCCAAAACTCTATATTTGTCTTTGTAATCTTTCAAAGATTGGCTAATAAAAGAAATGGGTTGTTCCAAATCTTATTGATTATGTTGAGTCAGAATGGCTAAGATGCTTCCTTCCCTTCCAAATGCATAGAGACTAAAGTCTTTCTCATAGTTTTATTTGACTAGGGTTAGATCTTGGGAAATAGTCTAGTTTATGGCCTCAAAGCTATCTTTTCCATCTTGAGTCTAGATAAAAAGAGTTCCATTTTTAACATTGTAGTAAGGGTTTTTATCATAAAGGTGAAATTTGGTACAAATCTTCTCACAAATTTAATATTTCCAAGAAAGCTTTATAGGCCCTTTCTATGAATCAATAATGTTAATGAAAATATGGCTCTAAATCATTCATAATCTATTGTGAGACATTATTTTGACACTATGTGTCCTAGTAGCTTCCCCTTGTGTACTATAAAAATGTATTTATTTGGGTTCAGGGAAACCCCAAATTCCCTACACCATTCAAAAAATTTCCTCAAGTGGTCTAGGTGTGCATCAACATGATTTGAATAAATATTAATATAATCTAAATTTAATAGAATTATTTTATTTATTAGACCTTTAAATGCCATGTCCATGGCTCTCTAAAAAGTTGACCCTACATTAGTTAGACCAAATGACATCTTGTATGTGCATGTGCTCCATTTTATGGTGAAGGAAATTTTAAATTGGTCTAATTCCTACATCAGAAGTTGGTTATAACTTTAATAACCACCTAAAAGTGGGAACCTTTTAGATCCTGATACTATTTACATAATTTGTTCCATACGGGGAAGAGGATAGTGATCTTTCATTGATGCTTTATTTAGGTCTTTAAATTCTATACACAACTAGATTTCACCATTTTTTTTTCTAATAGGGACTAGATCTGCTACCTTTTGGCTAGATATTTTGCAAGCTAAAAAAATTACCTAGGCAATCATGGGATTAAATACCCTTCATTTAATGGTGAAGCTCTTGTATGCTTATGTCTACTTCTAATTTTATAGTGCTCACAATTATTCACAAATTATATAGACTATGTGCAAGTTGCTTTGTTTCTAGGGTATTACTTTAATCATAGTGTTCCTAAACCATAACAAGGTGATTTTGTAGCAAGTAAGTAGCTATTTCAAAGAGTGTGTAAAGAAACTATTGAAACTCAAGAGTGGAAAACTAGAATGTATGGAGAAAAAGAAGTTGTAATTCATAATAAGTAGGTTTACAGATCTTATTGAATCTATATAAATAAATAAACATTCAAGAGATGACAATATTTTTTAAAAATGACTAACAAAGATTGGAATTCACATTCAGATTAAAGATAACACAAATTTTACCATTTTGATCTTCATAAACCCACCAAATATCTCTTGAGACGTAAATTTCCACAAAAAATAACTTCTTTCTCATTCACTTAGAACCAAATTCATACAATGAAATTCTCAAAAATCTAAACACAAAGGTTTAGATAGCTTCAATTCTCTTACTTTAGTTACAATTTCTATGCCAAAAATTATCATCATCCCCAGGCACATACACTTGCACTTATACTTCTACATAAATAGATGCCAAATTCAAATAGGGAACAAGTTCCTTAAAACCCATGTGTTGCATTAAAATATGGAACCATTAAGAGTTGTCTTCCTCAAATTTATCTTGTGTGGCATGTAATAAATAGTGACATGTAGAATTTATTAGTCTTGATGTTTGGATTGAACACAACTACTTTTCATGTAGCACAAAGTTCGCTTAAGTAATTTACTTTCACATAATGACTTCAATTAATGGTGTTTAACCAAATTACTTGAGTCTTAAAATTTTAAAAAGTAATACAACTAAATAATTAACTCTACTCAAAAGTGATTTATTCTAACAAAGTTACTTTACAAATAGAATGAATAGAATGGAAGTAAATGAGAAGGAAGAAGAAATTGATGGAAATAAGAGAAACAATAATCATTCTACTTCATGGACTTTGGATTTGCATTTTTCTCTATACTTGATGTGTTGAGACATCATCAACTATATTGTTGCATCATCAGGTTTAAAAAGTGACTGCCTTTCCATCTCAAATCTTAGCATTTCCTTTTCCAATATTCTACTATGAGCTTTCACCTTTTCAATTCTTGACTCATTTTTTTTAATTTCTTGTTGACATTTAATTAACTCCTTTATGAATTTAGCTATGAAAGTAGTTGTGTCTTTGTCTATTAACTATTTTAATTTCTCATATAACCACTCTGATGTCCTTGAAACATTATCATACCAAATGCTATTAATACCAAAGAGGCAATCTTCTAGATTCATCTTTTCATTATTTGCTTCTTCCAAAATCTTGATTTCTTAACACATTGCTTCAAAAATATGCATGCAAAATGAAAGGAGATATTATTCTTATTTTACCTTGTTTACAAATCCATCTGGGACTATTTTATCTTCAATCAAATATTTTTCACTCAAATTAATTATTATTTGAAGATGCTTCTATTGTAACTCAGAAATGTTATTCTCATTCTCTATCTCTTTCATTACGACTTCTATTTTTGCCAATTTCTTTAAAATATTAGTATGAACACCTAGTACTTCAAGAAAGACCTTATTAGTTGGATAAATCTTTTCTATCCATTTATCAATGGCCTTAGCCTTATCCCTAATTTCTTCTACCTTAATTATCACTTGTTGTCTAATTGAATCTCTTGAAATAATAGATTGCTATAGAATAGACCTGGCAACTTTAGCTATTATTTCACATAACTGGACATTTTATTCTTTCAATTTGGACTTTGCAGCACTCTCCTCATCAAGTTTCTTAAAGAGAGTGTTAATAAGGGTTTCAGTATCCTACTTAAAGAATTTAGTGGTAACTTCCCCAAGGGATATCTTTGAAAAATTTAAGTCACTTTTAGTGACTTCTTATTTTCTCATCCCATATGGTGGAAATGATATCTTTATAAACTTCTTCCTTGTAGGTTTGTTTATTAATTTTGAAATTAATTTTGTAGACTTATGATTCTTTCCTTTCTTATCAAGAATTTTCAATAATTTTAAGTCTATCTCATCAAGATTTATCACTTCTTTAGATTATAGATTTGTATGTAATTCCAACCAAGATGAGAAGTTTGTACTATTGAAGGTGTCTAAATGAGTTACCATTTTCTACTAGTTGTTCCTCAACACTAGCTCTTGAGAAGAAACCTCTTGGGCCTCTGTCTCTTTTTGGATATCTTTATCTAGTTCCTTTTCAAATTTCTTCTCAATTTATCTTTCTTTCTCCTTATCATCTTCCTTTTCTTTGAGTTTTTCTACCATTTTCTCTTCCACTACCTCCAAAAAAATTTCTTTCTCAACTTCTGTCTCTTTTGCTGCATCATCTACCTCCTTCTTAGATCTAACATATTTCCTTGCTTCAACTTCATTTACCTTTTCATCTACTACCTCTTCCATGGCTTCCTTCTCAGGCTCAATTTCTTCTCTTTTATTTCTTTGTAATTCTTCTTAAGATGGGGTCTCTTCTATAGTACTTACTCTTTCTAGCTCATTCTCCATGGTGGGTTTCTCTTTTGAAGGAGGTGGAGGTGGATAACTATGTGGAGAAGATGAAGAAAGAGGAGTAAGAGGAGGAGTCTCATTTTGAATTTATTTTTTGAGATGTTTGATGACATGAGACTTTGGGGGTTGAATTAGTACTAATGGATCTATGACAAGTCCAGTGGACGTGGGAATAGAAGGAATGATGGTGTTAGTAGAAGAGACTAATGGAGTTGTAGAAATATTTGGCTGAATTGGCTCTTTATCTTTTACCACAGATTATGTGTCATCATTATTTCTTTTCAACTTTAACTTTCTCATTGGGTCCTTGACTACTTTCTCCTTCTACTATTTCCTTCCTCTTCTAACTATAATGAGTGGTCTCTTTCATCACTTCATTCATGTAGTAGACTTTGTTGAGAATCTAGGTGGAATTTATGACCAAAACATTTGAAGTTCTATTTGAAATAGTCTTTTATTGATTTTTACAAAAAATAATCATTGAAAGTGGGGCATTATCTCCCCCTATTTCATGAAAAGCATCATTGGTTACAATTCCATCATTTTCCATATCCTCAAGAATTGTGACTAGATCAAAAGTATCGATTTATTCAATAGCCAATCTACTATTGTCCCTTCTTCTCACATCAAAATCATCTTTACATTCAGTCCAAAAATCCTTGAGTGCAGGAATGTACATATATTCTAGAAAAACTATGTTTTGGGCCACCCCTCTACAATCAAAATTGGCTCTAGTATCAAAATGTGCTTAGATATAACTATGATACATGTCCTTTTGCACTTTCTTGGATTTATTAATATGGGGATAGTGGTAGTGGCCAATGATAATTAGAAAATTGATAATAGCATGATAAGCCTTTGACTACAAATCATGTAATTCAAATAACTACTTGCATAACTCCATAATAATTCATTTATCACTTGGGTATCTAGGTAACTTGATAGGTACACTTGAGAAACCCCCAATTTTTATGTATGTAAAATTAAGGAATTGAATGAAAATGCAACCAAACTATGAAACTACAACCCATTCTTCATACGATACTCTTTTATGTTTTAGATCCACATTCAATTTAAAAATGAGTTCATAAAAAAATCCATCATTCACTATCTTATATTGTTTTTAGTAATAAAAAATAACCAACTAAGGATAATAATCATATATTGGCTCAATTTCCAATGTCCCTTTTGTGTTTAGCCTTGAAAAGGCTCCACTTGAAGCCACTGCATACATCAAATATGAAGTCATATTAAAATCAAAAGTCTATAATACACTGCTTAACTACTGATACATGTTATCACTTATCATCTTTGCCCATTCAATTACAACAGAACTCTTAGTAACGTTAATGGTTATGATATATGCATACATCCAAGTTGAGAAACACTTGGAATTATTTTCACCATTGATATTTCATAGAAACTAAGTAATGTCATCTGCTTCCTAAACTAAGTCTGATCTTATTGTTTGTTTTGGAAATCTTAAGGCTTTTTTTTGCTTTCTTTTGATAATTTGTGTTCATTACCTTAATGCATTCTATTATCTTTATCTCCCATTATCTGTTAGCTTTCTCCATTATTATATTAATAACTTTTGATGATGTTGGAATATTTAGATAGTAGTTAAGATACTAGATATCTAATCTTATGAATATATTACTAGCAACATCTCTCACAATCCTATTTATGGAGTCATAATATTTGGCACATACTAGGACAAATTGTAGAAGTTGAACTAAGCTTGGGAAAGTTGTAGCTTGTAGAATCCAACTATCAGTCATGTCTTACATGATCAGAGTTTTGATTATAGATTTGGATCTTTCTAGTAATTTAGTCATAGACACATGTCCCATATATGTAACACTTATCTTTGTCAACTTGGAAGTGAGACATGACTCAGTAGGGTATCCCTTATATTCATACTTCATTTTTGGTTCTTGGGATTCAACCCTCTTATCTTTTGATTTACCTTTCCTACTTTACTTTGAAATATCCTCAAGTGCCAACTCAGGGACTTCTTTAATTTGTGTTGCTTGCACTTCTACCTTATCTATTTCCTCTTCTAATCTTTCTAGTCCTTTTGACCCTGACAATGGTTCTTACTAACTCTATAATAAATTGATGAGTGATTTCCAACACTAAGTAACTGCTCTAACTAGTTTATAAAATTTGAAAAAGAGTCCACTTGATGTTTCAAATAGTATCCCTAAGTATGATTTAGGTTTCAAGCAATAGAAATTCTTGAAAAACTCCAAATATCTGATAGTAAGCAACAGGGTAACATAACCTTGGGTTAGTCTATGTGAATTATAAGTCTTAAGTCTTTAGGAATCTAGATAAGAACTAGATTATGAATAATCTAGGTTTGTGAAAAGCAAATACTTTAGGTTTGTTTAGGTAAGTAACTTAGGCTAGAAAACCCGGAGTAGAAGTAAAGATTAATTATAACTTGAAGTTCCACTTGGGTAGTTTAACAGGTTTCTCAAGGCTCATGACTTTAGATTTATCAGGTTAAGTAACTATGACTAGAAACCCATAAGTAAACGTAGTAAGCAGTTATAAATCCAATTCGGAAGAGTACTTGAGGTTTTGTGTTTCTCAAGGGAAGTAACTTAGGGTCAAGACCTCATGTTAGTAAGTAGTAGTGGGGAATCCAAGTTTCTAGTATGGTTTTTAGCAATTAGGTTTTTGATCTAGGGATTGATTTTCATAACATTTGAGGAGGTTTTCCATATACTTAGTGTTTTTAAGAAATTTTCAAGGTTTTTAAACACTATTTGAGCATGTAAAAACAAAAATTTGAAGCAAGAAAAACAAGTAAAAATAAAAGAACTTTCATGGAAATGAGAAAGAATTTACTAAAAATAAATGAAAAGAAAACAAACCAAATAAAGAATTTTCTAAAAATAAAGAAGCAAGACCTACATGCCTTAAACAAAAATGGTTTGAGAATAATTGAATAAAAAATCACTCTAAAAGGTTGAATAAATTAGCTTGGGGTTTATAGGTGTGACAATTTAGTCAGATAACTCGAATGCTAGGTGGAAATGAGGTGTAATTTTTTAATATTTATATTAACCAACATATTAAATGACATGTAATGGACACATGTGAAGGGGATATTTAATCCCTTGACTTTTTATCAAGTTTCTCAAGCTACTTTACGTAATTTGGCCTTTAGAAGTTAAGCACCATCGTAATCTTGAGTTGGTCTTGGCTGGTTCATATTTTGGGTTTGGAAACCTCCATTACTTATACTTATCGATTTAGATGAGCAAAGTTACTTTAAAAACCTAATTTGTTCTGTGCAATGTTCAACAGACTCTTGGGACAACTCTACTTAACTTTTGATTCAAAGTAAAGTAGTTTAACAATTTTAATTTGAACTAGATAGTGTAACTCAAACTTTTGAGACTAATCTTCTTTTTATTTAATAAGTAAATTAACTTGGAGAACTTGAGTTTTATTGGAAATGAGTCCCAACACATAAATTTTTTATCTTCTAGGAAAGATGAGTAAATGAGTTTTTCAGTGATGATCTCAGGCATATGTTTTCAACCCTCTAGAGTAATTCTGATGTAATTGGTAAAAGAAAGTAATCAAAAATAAAGTTTCTAAAGACTAAGACTTTATTCAAGGGACTGGTTTAACAAGGACAATTGAATCACATAAGATAAAATGCAAAATTTTAAATAGGGGTAATGCAAAATTTTAAGTGATAAATTTTGGGGATACCAGTTAGCTCTAACTAGGGACATCTTTATTTATATCATGAAGAAGGAAATAAGGGTGAGATCCTAATATCTCTAGTTTTGAATCTTGTCCATTAGGTATGGAGTCTTTACAATAACTCAATCACAAAAACACAAAAATAAATAACATAAAATAAAGAACAACCAAACCAAAATAAAAATTGAAAACTTTATTTATATACATACATGTATTACACTACTACTCAATTCTTGTAGAGATTCAAGTGTTACCTATTGAATAACACTGGTAGTTTAATCCCATCCTAATAAGTTATGATGAAGCTATTCTTTTTAGTAATTATTTTTATAGTAAAAGTCCCTTTACATATGGAGTCAAATTTTCCATGATTCCCTTTTTGTTCATTTTGTTTATCCCATAAGAGAACTAAATCACCAATTTTAAGATATCTATCATGTGCCTTCTTATCAAAGATCTTCTTTAATTTCATTTGATGATTAGCCAGCTTGTCAACAACTTGAACATAAAATTCTTACAATTTAGTGAGAAACATGATCATCTTATCCAATGAAACTTGATAAGTAACATCCTCAATAGTTTTGGAAAATTGTAAATTAGACAATGCTATAGTTATTGATATCTCAATATTTATTCCATATAACAAATAAAAAGGGGACATACCTATGGTTTTCTTTGGGGTGATTATATTAGCTCACAATGCATCAAACAACTTCTTATGCTAGGTTTATTGATTATTATCCACCAACTTATGAATGATGGTCATCAAGTTTTTATTACTTGATTCATCTTGACCATTTCCCTTGGGATAGTAATTTGAAGCATGAACCAAGTCTATTCCATATGAGTAATAGAACTCAGTTAGTTCTATCAAGGAAAAATTGGTTGTATTATATATTACTATCTTATGTGGGACACCAGACCTTACTATAATGTTCTCTTTAATGAAGTCATATTTAACCTCAAAAGTGGCATGTTTGATAGGAATGTATTTCACACATTTTCAAAATTAATTAGTGGAAGTCAAGACATAGTAATGTCTATCACTTGAAGAAGGATTCAACATACCAATAAAATCCATGCCCCACTACTAGATTGGCTTAATTATTACAACTATTTTTAATGGAAAAGTTGGTAAATTTACATGTCTTATAAAATGTTGACATGCCTAACACTTAGAAACCCAATCTAAAGCATCTTGAAATAGATTAGGTTAGAATTACTTTGCTTGTACCATTTTATGTGTTATGACTATTATTGAGAAGTGATCTTCACATGCTTTGTCATGAAACTACTCTAATAGTCTCAATTGTTGCTCTTTGTCCACAAAAAAAATGAAAACACCATAAATTCCTCTTTTGTGTAACCATTATCCTAAAGGACATAATCCTTTGACTTTAGCTTGATGGTATGCTTTTCTTTATGTGTCAGATTAACTAAGAATTCTCCATAAGTTAGAAACTAGGCAATCTTGTTATACCAATCATCTACTAGATCAATAAAGAGCACTATAGGAAAATATCCATCTGATTCATCTTGGAATGAAGGTGATGGCATATCTGTGTCATCAGGTTTTCTCTCTATCATTAACTAGCATAAGCCTCATCCTCTCACTAGCTCTATAGGTTTGATACCAAGATAAAAAATCTTGCACCTTAACTACCCAAGTGCCTCTCAGTAATCCTAGTTCTTATCGAGTTAGAATTAATTTCACTATAGTATTAGGTATATAGACTTTAGTATGTGAAGACAAAATGTAGTATCTAAAAACTTTGCATGATTTGACTATAGAAAAAGCATGTTTCTCCATCTGAGAATATTCTAGTTCAGAGATTTTCAATGGTTGACTCATGAAAGATATAGGGGATTTAATTCCATCATCATTATTCTATAAAAGTATAATTGACATGGTATGCTCAGAATAATAATATTAACAGATGAATTCTATACTAAAATCAAGGGAAACTAGTAGTGGGGATTCAGTTATAACTACCTTAATTATTTCAAATGACATCTTTCCTTTAGCATTCCATTTGAAGTCTTATTTCTTTTTCATCATATCAAATATGTGGTGAGTCAACTTAGAAAAATAAAGAATAAATCTTCTAAATAAATTGACCTTACCAAAGAATGAGTGCCCTCCTTTCTTGGGTGTAGGCATAGGTAAATCTAAACAGATTTAACTTGCTCTGGATTAATTTTTATCCCCTCCTTTGAGACTATGTAACCAAGGAGTTTTCATTTAATCATAAAAAATATTGTTTTCTTTGGATTTAGGGAAATCCCATGTGTCTTGCATTAGAGAAGAACTTATTATAGATCAACTAACTGATTACCTCTCTTTTTAGAGAAGATTATTAAGTCATCAACGTATACCACAATATTTTTTTTCTTCAGACAAGAAAAATCTAGATCCATTAACTACTAGAAAGTTAATGAAACATTGAAAATCCCAAAAGGTATCTTTTGATAGGCAAACATCCCCCATGACATTGTAAAAGTTGTTTTGTATTGATCTTCTTCAACCACTTTTATTTTATTGCATACTGAAAATCCATCTAGCATGGAGAACATATCTAAACTTGTAACTAATTTTAAGGTATGATTCATAATGGGAAATGGATAATTATCTTTTAGAGAGGCTTGATTCATATTGTAGAAATCAATATATAAGCATAACTTTCCATTTTTTATATCTCACTGGAAAAATATTTGATAACCATTTTGAATGGTAGATAGGATAGATGATCTTTTCATTAAGAAAATTTTGTATCTCATCATAAATAGTACATGAGATAGTCAAATTATGATGTTGTAACTTTTTCTTAAATGGATTTACTTCTAGCTAAAGTGAAATATAGTGCTACACCTCATCTAGATGAAAGGGATTTAGATCTTTATATGACCTAGGAAACACATCAATATATCTTATGAAAAGATTGATGATTACTTCCTTTTCTTATTAAGAGTAGTATTTGCCAATGTTGAACATCCTAGGCTCTTCTTCACTACCTAAATTAATTATTTTTACTTTGTTAGGTTGTGGAGCTAAAAGCTTCACTGATGCAAACATGGAGGAGGTTGTTGAGAGGTTGCTGAGTTGCAGAGCAACTGGCGTCAGTCTGATCAATTGACGTTGGTCATATCCAGTGCAAAGCAAACTGATATCGATCAGGGATCGGCTGACATCAGTCATCTCCAGCTAGATAGGGACTGACGTCAGTCACTTGTGCGGTTCCATAATTGTTGGTTGCATGAATAGTTTGTTAACAAACTGGTTGTTTACATGTTAAGAGGCTAATTTTAGTCTTGAGCTATGGATCTAATTATTGTAATTGGATGTCTATTTATTGTTTATTTGAGATCTATATAATAGACTCATGGGCTGTATTGTAATTTGTTCTAGTTTAGATTTGAGCTTGGTTATCTCCTTCTGAGAGTGAAGAGAGCAAGGGTAGCTCCTCTTAGTTCCACAAGGGTGCCGAGTGTGTATGATCAGGTTGGTCTGCAGGTGTACAAGATCAGAGAGAAGATCCATCGAGGTACTACTTTGGAAAATCATAAGGACTTGGTGAGGCAAGGATAAGGGTTCTTCAAGGTGTAAAGAGATCTACATGGGTAAGTAAGATCATTGATTTGTAGGTGTGTGTGTGTGTGTGAGGTCAAAGGTGATCTGCGGGGCAGTAGGATCAAAGGTGATAGCAACACAACAGGTAGCAAGATTAGGAGAGATCTACTTGGAGTACATTGTGTACTTGGAGTACAGTGTGTACTCAGATTTGGAGTGCATGGAGCACTTGTGTACTGGCAATAGTGATACTGACTAGTGGTACTGGTAGTAGTGATACTAACTAGTTAGAGGTGAACACTAACTCTGTGTTTGAGTTGTGTGTTGGGACCGTAAGAGAGAGAGAGTGAGCTCTTGAAAGTGAATTACTATACACTTGGTGTGGGAAGCCTGTAAGGTGTGGAAGAGTGTGGCATCTCTTCATTGTAATTTCTTTCTGGAAGAGTATTAATACAATTGGGTATTGTCTCTCATATTCTGTGTTATTTCTGAATTCTAGTTACTTATTACTTCTGGTTAAATTCTGCATATTTAGTTGCTTGTACATGGTAATCAATTTTGCTTCCTAATCCTGACAGTGGAATCAGAGCATGTTTGTTGTTCTAGATTCCTACCAAGTGGTATCAGAGCTAAGGTTATAGGGAGCATGTTTGTGTTTGGTTACATGTCACTCTTAGGGGTTTTTGATTGAGTGGGAGTATAACAATGGCAGAAGAAAGTACACTAAGAATAAAGGAATTGAAAAGCAAGAATGGTCAATTACGGTGTTATTGAAAGAAAGAGCAGGTAAAGAAATATTGTTGGTTGGTAGAAGATCAGCATGAAAGAACTAAAGAAGTAGATGTTGCAGGGGTTGTTGCATAGGATGCTCTGGGATGTTCCTTGGATAAAGTAGAATATTGGTTTATAGATTCTATTGCCTCTTTCCATGCAGCCCCAAATAGAGGGGTTGGTGAGCCTTGTCAAAGTACTGGCAAAGGGGAAGTGTTGTTGAAACTATAGGTGGACAACACATGGGTGTTGAAGAAGGTCATGCAGGTCCCAGTCTTGAAGATGTAGCTAATTGCTTCAATAAAGTTGGGTGATGAGAGATGCACAGGAACTCTCACAGCGGATGCACTTGAATTAGCAGGTGGTAAGAAAGTAGGTATCCTTTATCTATCTACTTATATTACTGATTCTTCTTTTGTTGTAAGGACATGGCTTTGTAGGCTTGGTCACAAGAGCAAGAAAGAGATGCATGTTCTTAAGCGAAAGACAGATGTGTTTGACAAACTTAAGAACTAGAAAGCCTTGGTGTTCATGGAGGAGATGATGGATAGAAATCAGTGGAGAAGGCTGAGTAACTCTGAGTAGGGCAGTTTGGATAGGGTTTTGATCCAAAGAGAGCTTATGGGTAAAAAGTCATCACTCACAAGAGAAAATAGGTACTGGCATCGATTAAGGAAAATCAGCATCGAATAAACAGACACTGACATCAGTCATGTGCAGATAGGTAAAGTCGATGGTATCAGGTAGGTGGAGACTAACATCGGTAGGATAACAGCATTGATGACCTAAATAGTCGCATGAAACTGATGTCAGTTGGATGCAGACTATGTGGTGACCAAGGTCAGTTACTAGAATAGATTTTGGGTGGATAACAAGCTATTAAGGAGTCTCAAATGCCCATGTGGAGGATTGAAAGGGTAAGTAAGCCTCAAATTAATTATTCCTCTTCTTTATACTACTTGTTGCTCACTATAGAGTAGGAAGGATCTAGGAAATAGTGGGAGCATGGCATGAATTCTTTGGAGAAGAACCAAATGGGAGATTTGGTAGAGTTGCCAGCTGGGATAAAAGCACTGAGAGATGAATGGATTCCTTGGTTAAAGAATAGAGAGAATGGACACATGAGATGGAAGTCCAGGTCATATGGTCTTGAGGAAGCTATAGGACAGTGGTACAAGTTTTGATAGGTGGATGACAAAGTAGGGCTTTAGTCAATGTCAGTGTAACCATTGTGTTTGTCTTACCAGGTTGGATGATGGTTGCAACATTATCTTGTTACTATATGTGGATGGTATGATAGCTGAAGGTTTAGACATACAGGGTTTTGTTGAGCTAAAGGTAAGGTTAGTTCAGTGGTTTGCCATGAAGGATTTGGGAGCAATAAAATTCTTTGGCATGAGTAATCCTAGAGACAGGGAAGATCACATGTTGATGTTGTCATAAGATGATTGTGTGAAGGTAGTGTAGGATGCAAAATAGGGCAGTACACCTATGGATGGACAATTCACAAAATAGGGTCCCCAATCACATGATGAGGTTGAGTACATGTGTACTCCCTGGGTTTGCCCACGCAGTGGGAGCTATCAAAAAGTTTGGAGCCGATCTGGGAAATAAGCACTAGAGGGTAGCTTAATGGATTCTCAGATATCTGAGAGGGACCAGTAGCAGGTTGACATGCGATGCAGGGTCAAGTTATTTTCTACATGGGTTTGTAGATGCAGATGCGATAGGTTACTTGGATGACAGGTGTTGCACCATAGGATGTGTGGTGGTTGGTCTTCAAGATTAATCTTGAAGAGGGATACAAGCTAGGAAATAGATTAGACAGAGTATAGGTACAGGTATAGTGTAGCTATTTATCTCCAAGTGGGAGATTTTTAGGTTGTGGAGCTAAAAGCTTCACTAATGCAAACATGGAGGAGGTTGTCGAGAGGTTGCTGAGTTGTAGAGCAATCAATGTCGATCTGATCAACCGACATTGGTCAAATCTAGTGTAGAGTAAACCAACATCGATCGAGGATCAGCTGACGTCAGTCATCTCTAGCCAGATAGGGACCGATGTCAGTCACCTATGCAGTTTTAGAACTGTTAGTTACACAAATAGTTTGTTAACGAACCAGTTGTTTACATGTTAAGAGGCTAATTTTAGTCTTGAGCTGTAGATCTAATTATTATAATTAGATGTCTAATTATTATTTTCATGAGATCTATATAATAGACTCATGGGTTGTATTGTAATTTGTTCTAGTTTAGAGTTGAGCTTGGTTATCTCCTTCTGAGAGTGAAGAGAGCAAGGGTAGCTCCTCCTAGTTCTATAGGGGTGCCGAGTGTGTATGATTAGGTTGGTTTGCAGGTGTGTAAGATTAGGGAGAAGATCCACTAGGGTACTAGTTTGGAGAATCATAAGGACTTGGTGAGGCAAGGATGAGGGTTCTTTAGGGTGTAGAGAGATCTACATGGGTAAGTAATATCATTGATTTGTAGGTGTGTGTGTGTGTGCGAGGTCAAAGGTGATCTGTGGGGCAGCAGGTAGTAAGATCAAGAGAGATCTACTTAGAGTACATTGTGTACTTGGAGTACAGTATGTACTTATATTTGGAGTGCATGGAGCACTTGTGTACTGGCAGTAGTGATACTGACTGGTGGTACTGGCAGTAGTGATACTGACTGGTTGGAGGTGAACACCAACTCTGTGTTTGAGTTGTGTGTTGGGACCGTAAGAGAGAGAGTGAGCTCTTGAAAGTGAATTACTGTACACTTGGTGTGGGAAGCCTTTAAGGTTTGGAAGAGTGTGGCATCTCTTCATTGTAATTTCTTTCTGGAAGAGTATTAATACAATTGGGTATTGTCTCTCATATTCTATGTTATTTATGAATTCTAGTTACTTGTTACTTCAGGTTAAATTCTGCATATTTAGTTGCTTGTACATGGTAATCAATTGTGCTTCCTAATCCTGACAGTGGAATCAGAGCATGTTTGTTGTTCTAGATTCTTGACATACTTATGGAGAGGAAATATCACCATATTCTTTCTTTTTATTTAGGAACTAATTGTGCTTGTCAAATATTTGTTCTAAAGAGACTAACCATTTAGGAATTTTATTTCTTTTTAGCTAAATTATATCTTGATTATTGGTCAACTTAGGATTGGAAATACATGTTGTCTTGCATGGATGTGAAATAATTACTTCAAAGTACAATCCTTCAAATTTGTCTTGTTTCTTAAGAAATTCATCTATTTGCTTGTCACCATTGAAAACTTGCCATTGGTCAACATTATCTAGAACCTTTGGAAAAAAACCATCTCTACTTTATATTTACCTTCTCAAAAAAGTGTTGGATACTACTCTAGCCTAAGTAGAGATGCAATAACAAGTGAATTATCTCTATATTTATGATCTTGAGGAATTGAGTTGATTGAAAAATTTACAAATTCAAGTGTTGCACTTAGAACTTGGTCACATTAGTGTTTCAATTTATCTTTCTTTACCTATTACTATCTTCTAATTTGTCTCACTATCAAATTAACATATCCTTGTGCTTTAAGGAGTTTTAATCCTTTTTATTTTACTTGTTCAAGTCCTAGTAAGAGTGCCTCATATTCATTTGTATTGTTAGTGTTTTCAAACATGAGCTTGTAATAATAAGGAAATATTTTACCATCAAAAGATATCAATACTACCCCTACACTTGAACCAAGAAAATTGCAACTACCATCAAAATCTAATGTCCATATCTTACCTCTTCTTCTTATTCCTCTAGTTTTTGGATCTCTTAGCCTATTTTGAGGTAGTAAACTCCATGGTTAGATTATTCAAAAAGAATGTGTGACCTTGGGTCATCATATTTGGAAACTATGTATTTAGACTTGTTTTCAAGCTTGAGTCTCTAATTCATTCCTTTGATAGGAATGTGATAACATGACCAATCTATTTTTACTTCTACAACCATATCTTTTAAAAAGTTTATATTTAGTAGCACTCCCTATGAGGTAGGAATATCTACTACCAGAATTATCATTTTGAGTCTTTTATCTAGGAAGGCTACGAAGACAGCTTGAGCATCCTTAATCTATCCAATCATGGGAAATTGTATCTCCATTGAGTAACATCTACCTATTGTCTTAGTCAAAGTGAGACCAAGAACATAAACCACTTTAGATGGTATAACATTATTTGAGGCTCCAGATCCTAGAATGTAGTTGCTTAAATCGAACCCATTAATTAGAAGAGAGACATATAATGGCTCTATCCTTTTGGATGTAGGAGAAGGTGTGGGAGAAGTTAAAAAAACATTGTTATGGGAAAGGGATTGTTTGGGAGTAGGAAATATTCCTTTTAAAACATTGGCTAAATTATTTGACCCTTTAATTTGAATGTCCTTGACTAATCTATTCAACTAATCTAGATAAGATCTCAAGTACTCAGCTTTTGAAATCTAAATTTTGGTTTTCTTTATATGGTCAATTATGTCAAAAGAGGGAATATAAGTAAATAGAATAGGACTAGATTCAACAATATGAGTTAATGACTTATGAGTTTGAGAAGAAGTTGTATACTTATCTTTAGGAGCCAAAGAAGAAGGTAAAGGACTACTTCTCTTGAGAATATTTACATCTACTCTAGAATCTCCTTTATATTTATCTTATTATTTAGAATTTTTCTCACTAGCTTGTTGAGTCTATGATCTTGTAAACACTATAAATTAATGAGTATGATATTATTCAAACACTTCTTCATAATCACTTTCAGCTTGATATTCTAGGTAACTAATGTTGGAGTCACCAGCAAGATCCATAAAGTCATCTTCATCAAAAAGACTTTGATGAGTATCATCAATCATATGATCTTTCTCACTCATCTCAGCATGATTTCTAGGAGCATCTTCAATTTTCAATCTTTGTGTAGGATCAATAATACAATTCTTGTTCTGATTGTTAAAATTCCATGTAGGTGCATTCCTAGCAAGAGTAGCATGAGTACCTTGAGAAATTTGTCTTTTGACTTAAAGTAAGTCATTATACAACTTTATAATATGGGATATATAGTTTGTGATGTGATTTAAGTAGAAGAGTCTCCATTATAAGTTATTTTATTGATCTTTCCAACCATTATCAAATCATCTTCAACCTCTGTAGTAAGATTTCGAGTTACTACTAAATCACTAGTCATGCTCTTCATAGCTGATAACTAATTTTTGGTAACTAGGCATTAATGAAGAAGCACTTTTGATTATCTCTAGTGGGCAATGTAGCTCAAGGAATTTTATAGATAATTCTATTAATCTTGGCAATAAAATCATAATGTGCTTATGTGGTTCCTTCTTGAGTTGAGTTAGTTGGGTAAGTAGTATGTGTGAATCTTCAATGGCTTTGAATCTCTTTTCAAACTAATCATGCATGTTAGCCCAATTTCCTATAGTTTAAAGAGGAAAATTGTAAAACCACTCTACAACTAAGTTATGCAAGGTCTTAATGAAGAATCTGAGTGAGACATCTTCATGTTCAATGCCAATTACTCCATAAGCTATAAAGAAGGTAGAAAAATGTTCACTCAAATTTTATTTTCCATCACTAGTGAACTTTGAAGAATTATTTTTTGATCTCTTTGGAAATTCATGAAGAGGGGGATTCAAACTTATAGGTTCAATTTCTACCCCCAAGGGATAGGAATTGGTTGTGTCATTCTTCTTGGAATGAGTAACTATGGATTAGATGATTGAATTATTCCTCAGGAATTATGTTGTAGCTGATTCATAGGAGTTGGTATTTATATCACAAGTGAGAGACTATCTATTCATGTTCTGGCTTGGATAGGAAAACTAAAATTGAACCACTCTTACAATTCAAATAAATCATCTATTTTCCCTTGAGCTCTCCTTGCTCTAGTAAAGGGTTGATTCGCCAATTTGAAATGTATAATTTCTTTTGAGGATTATGCTTAGTAGTTCAATTTATAGATAAAGACTTAGATAGTGGTTAATAGACATGCAACAAGTTCAAGGTAAATAAAATGTTAAATAGAAAGGACATGCAACAACCTAGTAAAAAGTGATGCATCTAAGTTTGGAAAGTGAAGTTAACTTTAGCAAGATCACATTTTACTTAGAAGTGCATAATTGACTCAGCATGTAATGCTTAAGGTAAATGGTTTAAAATGTACAAAAATTATGGAAAATTGAAAATTAACTACATCTAACTCAACTTGAAGGAATAGTCTATTTTTAGATTTGGGAGTTTATCTCTTCATTCCCCTATGGAGTCTCCAAAAATTGTTGGCTAGATATTTTTCAAGCTAAAAAAATTACCTAGGTAGTCATGGGATTAAATCCCCTTCATTTAATGATGAATCTCTTATATGTTTATGTCTACTTTTAATTTTCTATTGCTCATATTTATTCATAAATTATACAGATTATGTGCAAGTTACTTTGTTTCTAGGGTATTACTTTAATCACATTGTTCATGAACCATAACAAGGTGATTTTATAGCAAGTAAGTAGTTGTTTCAAAGAGTGTGTAAAGAAACTTTGGAAAATAAAGAGTGGAAAACTATAATGTATGGAGACAAACAAGTTGTACTTCACAATAAATAATTTTATAGATATTATTGAATATGTACAAATAAATAAACATTCAAGAGATGACAATATTTTTATAAAATTACTAATAAAGACTAGAATTCACATTTAGATTAAAGATAACACAAATTTTACCACTTTAATCTTTATAAACCCACTAAATATCTCCTAAGATGCAAAGTTCCATGGAAAATAAATTTTTTCTCATTCACTTAGAACCAATTTCATACAATGAAATTCTTAGAAATCTAAACACAAAGTTTTAGATAGATTCAATTCTCTTGCTTCAATTACAATTGCTATGCCAAAAATTATCATCATCCCTAGACACGTAGGCCTACACTTATACTTAAACAAAAATATATGCCAAAATTAAATAGTGAACAAGTTCTTCAAAACCCATGTTTTGCAGTAAAGTTGGGAACCATTAAGAGGTATCTTCCTCAAATTTCTCTTATGTGGCATGAAACATATAGTGACATATAATGTTTATCAGTCTTGATGTTTAGATTGAACACAACTACTTTTCATGTAGAACAAATTTTTATTAAGTAATTTACTTTCATAGAATGATTTCAAGTAATGGCATTTAACCAAATTACTTGAGTATTATAATTTATAAAATAATATGCCTTAACAAGTAACTCTACTAAATATCTTTACTCAAAAGTGATTTCTTCTAACAAAGTTACTTTACAAATAGAATGGAATAAAATGAGAAGGAAGAAGAAATTTTTATAACAAAGACAAATAATAATGATTCTACTTCATGGACTTCAAATCTGAATTCTATGCACTTAATGTGATAAGACATCATCAACTATATTATTATATCATCAGGTTTATCAATGATTGCCTTTCCATATTAAATCTTAGCATTTCCTTTTCTAGTTTTCTACTATGAGCTTTCACCTTTTCAATTATTGGCTCAAGTATTTTTATTTCTTGTTGACATTTGATTAACTCCTTTATGAGTTTAGCTATGAACGAAGTTGTGTCTTTATCCATTAACTATTTGAATTGCTCATATAGCTACTATGATGTCCTTAGAACATTATCAGACCAAATTCTATTAAGACCAAAGAGGCAATCTTCTAGATTCGTGTTTTCATTGCATGCTTCATCTTCTAAAATCTTCATTTGTTCACACATTGCTTTGATAATACACATGTGAAATGATAGGAGATATTCTTCTTATTTTACCTTATTTATAGATCCCTTTGGGAAATTTTTTTCTTCAATAAAAAATCTTTCACTCAAATGACTTATTATTTGTAGACTCTCCTGTTGCAACTTAGAAATGTTGTTCTCATTCTCTATCTCTTTCATTAATATTTTTATTTCTACCAAATTCCTCAAAATATTAGTATGAACACCTCATAATTTATGGAAGAGCTTATTAATAGTTTGATGCATCTTTTCTATCCATATATCAATAGCCTTAGATTTATCCCCAATTTCTTCTACTTTGGTTATCACTTACTGGCCAATTAAATATCCTAAAATAATATATTATTGTGGAATAGACCTAATAACTTTAGCTATTATTTTGCAAAAATGGGCATTTTATTCTTTCAATTTGGCCTTTACAACCTTCTCCTCATCTTGTTTCTTAAAGAGTGTTAACCAAGGTTTGAGTATCTTGCTTTAGGCCTTCAGTGGTAACTTTCGTAAGTGATATATTTGAAATTGTTAAGTCACTTTTAGTGACTTCTTCTTTACTCATCCCCTATGGTAGAATTGACATCTCTGCAAACTTCTACCCTATAGGTTCAATTATTAATTTTGAAGTTAATTTTATAGACTTAGGCTTCTTTCCTTTCTTATCAAGACTTTTCAAGAATTATAAGTCTATCTCCTCAAGATTAATCACTTCCTTAGATTCTAGAGTTGTATGTAATTCCAATTAAGATTATAAGTTTGTACTAGTGGATGTGTCTAAATGAGTTACCATTTGCTGCTGGTTGTTCCTCACCACTAGCTCTTGAGAAAAAACCTCTTGGGCCTCTGTCTCTTTATGAATCTCTTTCTCTGTTGCCTTTTCAAATTTATTCTCAATTTATCTTTCTTTCTCCTTATCATCTTCCTTTTCTTTGGTATTTTATGCAATTTTCTCTACCATTACCTCCACCTCTTTTTCTTTCTCAACTTCTCTCTCTTTTACTACATCATCTGCCTCCTTTTTAGATCCAACTTCTTCCCTTACTTCAACTTCATTTATCTTTTTAGCTACTACCTCTTCTATGGCTTCCTTTCAAGATCAACTACTTATTTTTTCTTTTCTTATAGTTCTTCTTGAGATGGGGTCTCCAATACAATAATTACTTTTTATGGCTCATTCTCCATGGTGGGTTGTTCTTTTGAAGGAGGTGGAGGTGGAGAAATAGATGGAGAAGATGAAGGAGGTGGAGGATGAGTCTCCTTTTAAATGGATTTCTTGGGAGGTTTGATGCCATGAGACTTTGAGGGTGGCATTAGTACTAATGGATCTATGATGGGTGCAATGGAAGTGGAAATATAAGGAATGATGGTGTCAGTAGAAGAGACCAATGGAGTTGTAGAAATAACTAGATGAATTGGCTCTTTATCTTTTACCATAGAATATGTGTCATCATTATTTATTTTTAACTTTAACTTTTTTTTGGGTCATTGGCTACTTTATCCTTGTACTTTTTCCTTCATCTCATAACTAATATGAGTATTCTCTTTCATCAATTCCTTCATGTAGTAGCCTTTGTTGAGAATCCAGAAGGAAGTCATAGCCAAAACATTTGAAGTTCTATCTAAAATAGTATTTGATTGACTTTTACTAAAAATAATCACTAGAAGTTGGGCATTGTCTCCCCCTCCTACATGAAAATCATCTCTGGTTACAATTCTATCATCTTCCATATCCTCAAAGATTGTGGCTAGATAAAAATCTTGGATTTTTTTAACAACCAAAAATATTCTAGTGTAGGAATATACATATATTCTAGAGAAACTATGTTTTGGGCCACTCCTCTATAATCAAAATTGGCTCTAGCATAAAAATGTGGTTGGGTATAATTATGATACATCTTATTTTTCACATCCTTGTCCTTGTAGATACTGGGACAGTGGTAGTGGCCAATGACAATTGGAAAATTGATATTAGGATGATGAGGGTTTGACTAAAAATCATGTAATTCAAATAAATGTCTACATAAATCCATAAGAATCCATTTATCACTTGGGTATCTAGGTAACTTGACAAGTGCACTTGAGAAACCCCCAACTTTGATGTATGTAAAATCAGGGAACTAAATGAAAATGCAACCAAACTATAAAACTATATCCCATGCTTCATTTGATAATATTTTGTATTTCAGATCCACATTCAATTTGAAAATGAGTTCATAAAATAGTCAATAATTCGCTATATTGTAGTGTTTGTAGTACTAAAAAAGAACTAGATAAGGATAATACTCTTACATTATCTCAATTGTCAGTGTCCCTTTTGTGTTTAGCCTTGAAAAGGATCCAATTGAAGCTATTACATACACCAAATATGAGGTCATCTTAAAATCAAAAGTCTATAATACACTAGTTAACTACTAATTCATGTTATCACTTATCATCTTTTCCCATTGAATTAAAGTAGAACTCCTAGTAACATCAATGATTCTGATATATGCATACATCCATGTTGAGAAACACTTGGAATTATTTTCACCATTGATCTTATATAACATCCGAGTAATATCATCTACTTCTTGAACTAAGTCTGATCTTGCTATTTGTTTTGAAAATATCAAAGCTTACTTTACTTTCTTCAAATAATTTGTGTTCATTATCTTAATGCATTCTATTATCTTTATCTCCCATTATCTATTAACTTTCTCCATTGTTATATCAATAAATTTTGATGATGTTGGAATCTTCAGATAGTAGTTAAGATACTTTACATCTAATCTTATGACTACATTACCAACAACATCTCTCATGGTCCTAATTAGGGAGTCATAATATTTGTCATATGCTAGGACAAATTTTAGAAGTTGAATTGATCTTGGGAAAGCTACAACTTGTATAAATCCACTATTAGTCATGGCTTACATGAGTGGAGTCTTGATTATAGCTTCAAATATTTCTAACAATTCAATCATAGACACATGTCTCATATTTGTATCACTTATCTCTGTTAACTTTGAAGTGATGCATGACTCAATAGGGTATCCCTTATACTCATACTTCATTTTTGGTTCTTGGTATTTGACCCTCTTAGCTTTTGCTTTACCTTTCTTGTTTTTCTCTAGAATATCTTCAAGTGCCAACTCAGGGACTTATTCAATTTTGTTGCTTGCACTTTTACCTCAATTATTTCCTCTTCTAATCTTTTTGATCTTTATAATCCTGATATTAGTTCTAACTAACTCTATAAGAATTTCATGAGTTCTTTTCAACACTAACTACTTCAACTAGTTTAGAAGTTTGAAAAAGAGTCCACTTGATGTTTCAAATAGTATCCCTAAGTATGTGTTAGGTTTTAAGTATTTGAAATTCTTGAAAAACTCTAAGTATATGATAGTAAGCAATAGGGTAACATAACCTTGGGTTAGTCTATGTGAATTACAAGTCTTAAGTCTTTAGAATCTAGATAAGCAATGGATTATGAATAATCTAGGTTTTTGAAAGTCAAATACTTTAGGTTTGTTTAGGTAAGTAACTTAGGTTAGAAAACCTATAATAGAAGAAAAGAGTAATTATAACTCTAAGTTCCACTTGGTTAGTTTAGTGAGTTTCTCAAGGCTCATGACTTTAGATTTATTAGGTCAAGCAACTATGATTGGAAACCCCAAAGTAAAAGTAGTAAGTAGTTATAACTCTAATTAGGAATATTACTTGAGGTTTTGGGTTTCTCAAGGGAAGTAACTTAGGGTTAGGACCTCATGTTAGTAAGTGGTAGTGGGGAACCTAGGTTCTAGTCTAGTTTTTAGCAATTAGATTTTTGATTTAGGGCTTGATTTTTACAACATTTTGAGGAGGTTTTCCACATACTTAGTATTTTAAAGGATTTTTTAAGGTTTTTAAACACTATATGATCATGAAAAAAAAATAATTTGAATCAAGAAAAACAATTATAGATAAAAGAACTTTCATGGTGGTGAGAAAGAATTTACCAAGGAAAAATGAAAAGAAAACAAACTAGATGAAGGCATAGAAATAAAGAAGAAATACCTATGTGCAATCCTCTCATGGAAGGAATAATCCAAAAATATATTAAAAATTCTTAGTTTTTTTTTTTTTATAAAAGGCAAGCTATAAGGGCTTACAAAAGAACAAGTTGTTTATAAAACCAACTAGCAGGTAAAATAACCTAAATAACTAAAAAGAAAACAAACAAACTATTAAATTAACACTTTGTATCACAAATGATCCATAAAACTCCCCCTTGATCTAAAGGGGTATAAAAAGACTAGAGTAAAAAATTGTGAGTCATCCAAGTAGAATTTACCATAACTACAATTGGTACACTATGCATCCAAAATCTCTCACATCCTGATCATCCCCACATTGTAATAAAACATGATCATGTAATATCTAACTACATTGATCCTCACATAGAATCCATCCAACAAGTGACTACCTTTTGTACTGTGTATGGAACATCTAAAACTAATGCCCAACAATCACCAACATCTCTTTTAGACCTTTGCTTAGTACTAATAATGCTAGCAACACAATGTTGACTTATACCACACATCACTGATGATTGATCAAAAAACCAATATACAATATATTCTCCCCTATCAAGTGAGAGGTGAGAATCCATGAAACAAATAAACCAAGTACAAATCACTAAAAATCTCCACATTAAAGATCATAAAAACACTACATCTATGAAAACAAAGTATATAGGCCAAATAATGCTACTATATCAAATCCCAATCTTGAGCCTAGTAGCTCACACAAGATGGGTGAGTCACTATCTTAGAAGATATAGTGATCATATATGGAGCATGTAACTTCATAGTCATCCTATCCATCAGAAGAAGATGTAGATGAATAGCCAGAAGAAGAACTAGAAGAATGACTGGAGTGACTAGAGTGAACAATAATGTTTGCTTCTGCCTTCTATCAATGTTAAGAAAACCTCTACTGAGAGTGATCTTTTGTAGATATATGTCCTATGCTACCATAATTGTAGCATATAGTCTCACATCGACCAGAAATAGAGGAAGAATAGCTACTAGAATAAGAATGCATGTTCTTGTGCTTGTGTTTGTGGTGATGCTCATGCTTTAGATAACTAGAATGATGTTTATGCTTTGAACAACTTGAATGATCTCTAAATCCATAATGATGCTTATGCCTAGAAGTGTGCTTATGAGAGTGTTTTTGTTTCTATTTGTGTCTTCTATTAGGCTAATATAATGGATTTCCTATTTTGGTATAGTATGCATCCTCAATAGGTTTTTCTTTCTTCTTTGAAAATTGTCACTCATGTTGAGTGAGCAACTCACAAATCAAATCAAATGTAGATTTTTTAAGCTTATCACTAAGATGTAACATCTCTAGAAAGTTCCCATAGCTTGGGATAAGGACATTTAAAATAATACAAATGAGCATTTCATCATCAATTTTTATGCCAGTAGTGTCATATTATTGTTTCAAATTCTTAATGCATGACACATATTATGAAACATCTTCATCATCAATGAGTTTAGTGTTAAGCAACTACATAAGAAGATAAATTTTATTATAATTATGTTATTTATCATACAATTATTTTAGATATTTCAATGCTTTCCAAGATTTATATTTAAGTTCCTCTATGTGAATTATGACTTGTGCACTTCAAGTGGATTTTAATAATGCAAGAGCTCACCTGTCACATTTGTAAAATTTTGTAAGTTTTATGGCTTTAGTGGGAAATGTTGGTTATTTTTAAATAAAATCCCATAATTCATTGAATATTAATGTTTTTTCCATGTTCATTTACCATTATTTATAATTCTTAGGAGTTAGGTGTCTAGTTTTAGAAATGAGACTCACAATTTTAGTCATGATGCAAAAAAGTAAGGAATGCTACCAAGGTTTAGTCTTTACCTTCAAAATAGCTTCCATTTTACAAATGATCCTAGGAATTGTGAGAGACTATATGATATTTTATAATACAAGCATAATTAAATAGAAAAAACTTACATATTGAAGGTGTTGGTTTCAATAAAAAATGCACCTAATTTCATTACAATGCGTAGTTTATTCAAAATATGTGAAAAACACATTTACACATGTAAAAATAAAAAACTAATTGAATTAATTCTCTTGAAAATAATTTTCCATGAAAAAAAAGTGTTCATATGAAGAATTTGGCAACCACATATATAAGATATGTCAATTTGAAATTTTGTTCCTCTGTCAAGCTAGGCAGACCCCCCTTCAATGCTAATTCAAAAAAAATTACTATTTTATGGGGATTAAAATTTAATAGAAAAACATGATGGAACCCTCATTGATTATACTAATTGGAAAGTTATTCAAGTTTATTTTCAAAAAAATAACTTTTACAAAATAATATGATAGTGCATTCAAGATATGGTAGAGACAGTCACAGTATGTATAGATTTTCCTGGTTTTTAGAATTAATTCATACAATCCCTTTGAATTTATTTTTTGGAACTTTTAAGGGTTGAAACCTTGAAATATTTTTGTAACTAACTTAATAAAATATCCTATAACCAACTTTCCTTTAATAATTATCACATGATCTATTTTTTTTAATTTTTGACAAATAAATCATATAGTTGTAAAATTGATTTACCCCTGCATGTAAAACAAAACTATAAAAAAAAATGGTTACTTTATTTGATTTTGTGGAGACCAAAAAATATAACAAAACAATTAAATTTCAAATCAAACTTTATACCCTATGTCATACAACTGCAATTTGTGGAAGCAAAATATCATGAGATTGTGTTAAATTTAGAATGGTAGATGATATAAAAAAAATGAATGGAATTCAGTGTTGTAGCAATAGAATTAAATGGTAAAGTTTTAATTTCATACCATTGTAGGATCATACCTTGTCTATGTTATAGATAATAGAGGACAACCATGTACCAGATCTAATTAGAAGGACTTGAACAAGGCTTCAGACATTGATTTTGGTAGCTCTTAAGACAAAAATCATTCAGGCAATCTATCTTCTTATTAGGCATCATTTTTTGTTTTCTTCTCAACACACAAAAAATTACATTTTAGATCCTCGCTCTACTCTCTCAAAAAACAATGACTCCCATCTATTCCCCCCCTTGTTTTTGCTTTCAAATGGTGGTTTATGTAAAATAGTTGGCCATTCTCTACTATATAGATCTTATCTTTTCCTCCATATTTTTTCCATGTCTTTGATACCACTGTTCAAGCCTCTCATGAAAGGAATAATCTAGAAATATATTCAAACTTCAAGCATAGTTTTATTTTTTACAAAAATCAAGATATAAAGGCTTATGGAAGAACAAGATGATTATAAAACCAACTAGTGGGTAAAATAACCCAAATAACTAAAAAGAAAACAAATAAAATATTAAATTAACACTTTGGATCACAAATGATCCATCAACCTACATACCTTAAACACAAATGGGTTGAGAAGAATTGAATTAAAACTCACTCTAAAAGGTCAAATAGCTTAGCTCACAGTTCTCAGGTGTGATGACTTAATTTGACAACTCAAATACTAGGTGGAAATGAGGAGGAAATATTTGATATTTAAATTTACCAATGAATTAAATGACATGTATTTGAAACATGTAAAGGGGCAACATAATCCCTCAACTTTTTATTAGGTTTCTCAAATTGCTTTAATTAATTTGGCCTTTAGAATTTAAGCACCTTCATAATCTCAAGTTGATCTTGGATGATGAGTATTTTAGGTTTGAAAACATCCATTACTTCTACTTGTGGCTTTAGATGAGTAGATTTACTTAAAAAACCTAATTTACTCTGTGTAGTGTTTGACGGACTCTCAAGATAACTCTAATTAACTCTTGATTCAAATTAAAGTAGTTTAACAATTCTGATTTGAACTAGATAATGTAACTTCAACTTATGAGACTAATATTCATTTTATTTAATAATTAAAGTAACTTGGAGAACCTGAGTGATCTGGGAAGCAATTCAAGTGACAATTTGGGTGACAGTTCCAGCTCAATTGATGACATAACTTTTGAGAGCCATAACTTTTGCACCGTAGCTCCAATTGACTCATCGTTTGAACCGTTGGAAAGATGATAATGAGGAGAACAATGTGAGATGGCATAGATCTCCAATAAATTAATTTTGACCCTAAAATACCCAATGGAAGTGCCCCAAATTTCAATTTTAATAGTGTAATCTAAAAGTAGTAAGTTTCTAAAAATAGTAATTCCTCAAATTCTATATTATTTTAAAGCATGGAAGTTAAACCACTTACTCTTCCTTGATATTGGTAACCTTCCACATCCTCCCATTAATTTAAAAATAGGTATAAATGAAGATGTAACCTGAAATGGAAAATTAGACATCTCTTCCTAGAGATAAGCATATAGTTATATTGTGATCTTGAGTAAGAATACATCTCTTCTCAAAGAATTCATAGTTACTATGTTATTTATATGTTAATGAAATATTTATCAACTAGAACTTCTAAGTTTTGTATCAGTGATATCAGAGCGGTTTGTCTTGAGAGTGTATGATCCCAAGGATGAGGTCAAGCTACAAGAAGCTTGGGTGGAAAATAACAGAGCTTTTAAACTATCCACCTATTCACTCCAAACAACTTCAAATGGTGGATGAAACCTAGACATCTAATCCTTTCAAGGAAATGGTAAATGAATTCCTCCAATGGAAATAAGCACAAATGTTGCAACAATTTTCCCAAATTCTTTAATAAATCCCGATGGGAAATTCTAGTTCCTTATCTACACTTCCTAGCTTCTCATCCATGGAACATCATTTCAGTGCCTTGATACCCTTCAAGGTTTAGGTGAATTTCAATATTCCTACATTTGAAGGCAAAATAAATGCTGATGTAGTAGAAAATTGGTTAGATCAGTTATCTTCCTACTTATCTATAAATAAATTCACTGATGGAGAAAATATCACTTTTGCTCTTTTGAAAGCATCATTACCCATGAAAAAATGGTGGGAAGTGTACAAAAGGAGGTTCAGTATAGATGACATTGGTCTTGAGGTGGAACCTACCTAGGATGATTTCATGGAAATGATGAAAGAAGAATACTATCCCATTGGAGCATATGATGATATGTACATATAGTGGTAACAACTTCACTAATGTAAGGACCAATTTGTTCAAGATTACACAAATACTTTTCATTCATTGTTTGAAAGATTGAGCATCCAAGAAAGTGAGAAACATAAGACTCTCAAATATCATGGTGGAATACAATGGTACATATGGGGGAAATGGAACTCTTCAATTTAGAAACCCTTAGTAAGGCATACAAATTCATATTGAAGATTGAGTAGAAGCATGGCAGAAAGAATATGAAGGGTCAGCCCTCAAAATGGAAAAGTGACAAGGAAGGTCAAACACGAGGCTAAAATTAGAAGTAAAAGGAGTTTCAAGATAATAAATCCTAGAAGGGGAAGGCTAGAAAATGGTGTGATTACCACATAATTAGAACTTACTCCAAAGAAGAATGTCGAGCCATCAAGTCACTACTTTTAAAGTCCCAATACTCGACATCTACTACTCTGTCTCATACACAATCCACAGTCAAAGAGGATGAAGAAGAAATTATAGATGCTAAGCTTGATACCATCATCACTTCATCATAGACCTATGAGGAAAGTACAGATGAGAAGGAAAGATTTTTTCACTCCAAATTATGGGTAAAAGGCAAGCCTCTACATTTCATTCTTAATAGTGGGAGTCAAGAACATAATCTCTGCTAAAGTTATGAAAAGTCTAAATCTATCCATGAAGCCTCATCCAAAGCCATTCAGTATTGGATGGTTGAGCCTAGGGAGAGACCTTCATGTCACCCATCAGTTTCTTCTTTCATATGCAATAAAAGCTTTCCGAGATGAAGTCTTGTGTGATGTGGTCAATCTAGATGTTTCTGATGTACTCCTTGGTCAGTCATTCATGTATGAGTGACATGACATTTATGAATCATGAACCCAAAGAATCACCCTCACTCTTGGAACATGGTGCTATAGGGTACCAAAGGTACCACCTCCCACATCTATCTCCCTGATTAGTGCTAAGTAATGTAAGAGATTGGTGGAGAAGATAAAGCAATTTGTTCTCATGGTGTTCAAACCACAAAAATCCAAGAAGGCTGATGTTGTAGTCCTAACTACACAATCAACACAATAATAAAAGAAGATAGGATGAATCAAAGGAGAATATGATGATTTATTCAAGTCACCCCTAAGAGTTCCACTACATTCCAGGTAAAACATTCTATTGATTTGATCCCAGGATCACCTTTGCCTAACAATCCTATGTATCATAGATTAGTTTTAGAGACTGATGAGATAAAAAGATAGATTTAAGAGTTGATCCAAAAGGGTCACATTAGGCTAAGCTCTTCACCCTATGGTAGCCCAATAGTCTTGGCACCAAAGAAAGATGAAACATGGAGGCTTTGCATTGACTATCAAGCCCTAAATAAAATCATTGTGAAGAATCACTACCCTCTCCCCAAGATTGATGACCTGCTGGACCAACTCCATGGTGTAAAGTTCTTCACCAAAATTGATCTCAAATTTGGCTATCACTAAATTCCCATCAATCCCATCAATTTTTGGAAGACTACATTCAAATCTAAGGAGGGGCTCTTTGAATGGTTGGTTATGCCTTTTGGCTTAACTAATACACCTATAACCTTCATGAGGATGATGGATGACATCCTATGACCCTTCACCAACTCATTTTTTTTATCTACCTAGATGACATACTCATTTACAACAGAACATGGGAGGAACATTTGTAACATGTTCGTAAGGTGCTTCAAACTCTTTAAGAGCACAAATTGTATGCCAATCTCAACAAATGCACATTTGGGATGATAAAAATTCAATACCTTGGGTACATTTTGAATGAGTAAAGGGTCCATGTTGATCCAAAAAAGATTCAAGTTATTCGAGAATGGCCCACACTAAGGACCCTAAAAAAATATCATAGCTTCTTGGGTCTTGAAAATTTCTATCACAGTTTTGTTCTTGGATTTTCACACATTGCTTGGTCACTAACCCAAGTGCCTAAAGGAGGAGCTAAAGCTACATTTCAATGGTTTGAATTAAAACAAAGGGATTTTGAGAATTTAAAGAACAAATTTTCTCAACCCTTGTTCTTGCCTTGTTAGATTTGCATTAACCTTTTGAGTTGATGATAGATGCTTCTAAATATGCCATGAGAGATGTAATCATGCAACATGGCCATCCTATTGCATATCATAGTGAAACTTTCACTAATATAATAAAAAATATCTGACATATGATAAGGAGCTATATGCCATTGTGCAAGCCTACAAACAATGGAAACACTACATCTTGAGGAAAGAGATGGTCATCCACACTAACCACAGACCATTGGAATTCATCTAAACATAGAGAAAACTATGAAATGAGAGGAACCAAATATAGGCCACATATATTCAACAATTCTATCTAATAATCAAACACAAAAAGGGGAGCTCAAATACAACTGTAGATTGTCTGAGCCACCCACCAATTACTTCATTCACAATAGTTCTTGACCTATGTGGACATGAGACTACCACTTGGGGTGCTCTGTATGAGCAGATCCTACCTTTTCTAATACATATCAGGTCCTTCAAAAAGGTAAACATGTTTCTAATTTTTATTTTCATGATAATGTCCTTTCTCATATGGGGCACATTTCAATAGGACAACTAGACACTTTGGTATAGAAAAGACAATGGCAGTTCTTTAAAAACACTTCTACTAGCCCCATATGTGAAAGGATGTGGAAAGATATCTCAAATATTTCACCCCATGTGTGATAGCCAAACCAAAAAATAAGAATCAAGGATTGTACATGCCATTGCCAGAACCCACCAGGCCTTGAGAATCTATCTCAATGGATTTTCTCTTAGGTTTGGCCACTTAAAAACATGGTAAGGATTGTATTTTTTTGGTAGTTGATCATTTTTCAAAAATGGCTATCATGATTGCTTGTAAGAAAAATATATCGACTGAAGAAACTACTCAACTATATTTTAGTCATGTATGGCTCCATTTTGGTATCCCCAAGTCCATTGTCTTAGATCAAGATAGTAGGTTCCTGAGCATCTTCTAGTCCACTTTATGGAAGATGATGGATACCAAGATAATGAAGTCCATAGACTGATGGTCAGACAGAGGTCATGAATTTTTCACATGATTTGGATGTATCACTCCAAACATCCATGCACATGGGATGAGGGGATTCTTTTCATACAACATGGATACAATTGGGCCCTACACATCTTGACCAAGCATAATCCATTCCATGTATGCTTTGGGTTCCAACCCATGGCACCAATTGATATAGATATTCCATTATCCACCATGGAATACACACCTCATGGAAGGTCTAAGGCATCAAAAGCAACAAAGTTCATTAAAAAAATGTAACATATATAGCAGCAAGTTCATGACATCCTGGAGAAGATGAATTAGAAGTATAAGCAGCACCATGACAAACATAGGGTTCTACACCATTTTGATATGGGTGATAAGGTTTGGTTGTAGCTTTAGAAGGAATGACTTACAGGCCCACATATAAAAATTTGGCCTCTGTGATATGTTCCCTACACCATCACCAAAAAAGTTGGAGAAAATGCTTTTGAGTTGAACCTACCATACTACCTTGGTCTACATATAATATTCAATGTAGAGCTCATAAAACCATATAATCCAACTCTATTAGACACTTCAATCATATTAGAATAACTAGACATCGATGAGATTGATCCATAGTTTTTTTCTCTAGTGGAGGAGGATCAAATTTTGGACACCTAGATGAAGATAACATGAAGATGCTCTATTCCACATTATCGAGTGGTCAAAAGGGGTCAGCTTAGCCACCAAAGTGAGTGGCTCATAGAGAATAAAATCAAGACACAAATACCACACCTAATGAGGAACATTTATGAAAAGGGGACCATTACTTTTCAAGGAGGGAGGAATGATCTGAGTAGTAATTTAGGTGACAATTTGGGTGACAGTTCCACCCCAATTGATGATAGAACTTATGGGAGCCATAAATTTTGCACCGTAGCTCCAATTGACTCTCCGTTTGAACCTTTGGGAAGCTAAGAATGAGGATAATAACATAAAATTGCATGGATATTTTTTTATGAATTTTTACCCCCAAAAACCCAATAGAAGTGCCCCAAATTTCAATTTTAGTAGTACAGTCTAAAAATAGTAAGTTTCTAAAAATAGTAATTCCATAAATTTTGAATTTTTTTAAAGCATGGAAGTTGAACCACTTAATATCCCTTAACATAGGTGAGCTTCCACATCCTCCCCTTGATTTCAAAATAGGTATAAATAAATATGTAACCTAAAATGGAAAATTAGACATCTCTTCTCAGAGATAACTATATAGTTGTATTGCGATCTTGAGTAATAATACATCTCTTCTTAGAGAATTCATTGTTACTATGTTATTTCTATGTTCTTGAAATATTTATCAACCAAAACTTCTGAGTTTTGGATCACTGAGTTATATTGGAAATGAGTCCCAACACTTAAATTTTTGATCTTCTGGTAAAGATGAGTAAAATGGTTTTTTAGTGATGGTCTCAAGTAGATGTTTTCAACCTTCTAGAGTAATTTTTAAGTAATGGGAAAAATAAAACAATTAGAGAAAAAGCTGTTAAATACTAAGACTTTATCAGGGGACTAGTTTAACAAGGAAAATTAACTCACATAAGACAAAATGAAAAAATTTTAGTAGGGGTAACCCAAAATTTTAAGTGTGAAATTTTGGGGACAAAACTATCCAAAAATATTATTTGATAGGAAATATTATATTAGACTCTATCAATTTAGAGAGCTCACTTTTAATTAGGGTTTCAATCTTTGAGTTGATAGGTCTCTATTTTTGTCTGATAGGATTTGTATTTGGATCCAAATATATAGTGTGATGAGCTAAACTTAGATTAAACCCTCTTAAATCATGATAAATATAAGTTAATTTATCATCAAACTCTTGACATAATTTAACAAAATCATTCTTCTCTAAAATATTGCATACCTTACCTATCTTGAGAGACTTTCTTTCAAAGATGATGATGGGTTCAAAATCTTATTCATTGACTAAAATGTTCTTCTTTTCACCTTTTAATTGGTCATACAAATTGAAGATATTATCCAGTGTAATGAGATCCATAGGTAGCTTGTTCATCTTTATCTAAATAATCTAATCACCATATTGGTCTTGTAGCCTTGGCTAATTCCTATTTAAAAAATCAGTCTCTTTTCTCATTAAATTTACAATCTTCTTGTCACTATCAAAAAAATTCTAATTAGTTGCATTATTAGGGATATAAGGCCTTACAATCAGCCTCACATGTTATCTATTTTTATTCTTTATTTCTACTGGTAGGTTATATTGGGATCCTACCAAATCCATGTAGTCAACATCTTTGTTATATATCTTGGGTACCACTTGTATATTCAAGGTGGTGAAGTCTTCTAGCATATCCAAAACTCTATGTTTATAAGACCTCATAAAATTTTGTTTAGGCACACTTTTTGATCTTGGTGAACAATAAGCTCACTATCACCAAATATCTATAAATCTTGATTACACTATCCTTGACCAACTAGATCCCTCAAATCAAGGCTTCATAGTTAGTTACATTGTTGGTAAAACTAAATTAAAGTATAGACAAGTATAAGTATCTCTCTTCTATGGGGAGATTAATATGATTCCTACACTTGAACTATTTTTGCTTCTTGAGCCATCAAAAAATAACTGCCACATCCCTTGAAGATCTACAACTGGTTTGACTAAATTCAAGATAATTACATCTTTATCATTAATGCAATATGTTCCTGACCTTGTTTCCTATACATATTCATAAGGATCAAATTATAGGTCTAATCTTCATTCATCCAAATGAGTTTATATAATTTATTCTATAGGTGTTGCATTCTCTTAATCCATTTCTTCCTCTTATTAATCTTGCAATGCACAATTCATTTCTATGAAAAGAATAAGATTGTATGGTTCTATATGTTTTTTTACAATTGGCTCAACTCTTATTGTTACTCTAGTTCCATACCTCATTCTAAGTAATATGTGAGACCAATCTGCATGTAGGTACCCTCCCATCTTTGCTATGAAATCTATTGAAAGACAAATAGCAAAGTAGGGGGGAATGTCTATGACTGAAATGTCTTGCATAATTGATATACTTGGGCAAGCATGAATGGTTAGGTTTAAAACCTTTATAGTTATTACTATTTGAACATCAGTCCCATCCAATTATAGCACTCCTTTATTAATATGCATGTATTTTTTTCCCAAAGCATCACCTATTTTCTTAGGCATTACTGAACTACTAGCCCCTCAATCTACCATGTAATTGTGTACCAGATGCTTCCTTTTTTATAAGTGAAGTATAGAAGGGGTGAGGCTTACCATTTTTTCCCATTTTATTAGCATCTTTAGGCTAACATAGATTTACTATAGGTTTAGGCCTCTTATCTGGAACCTCTTTTTGATATTTGGAAATTCTTCAGAGCCTCGTATAGTAAGTCTCTATGTGTTGGTATAGATAGTGCTTCCCACATAGTGACATTAAGATTAGTCTTCTTCATTTGATTAACCATGATAAATTGGATATTACCAACCTTTATTGGTGGTTTTTTAGGGGCTACATCCTCTTTTACAATATTTGGAGTGGGCACCTTTATTTTACATTGATTTATAGGTACAAAGGGTCGCCTTTACACTATGTTTCTCTTTGCTAGTTCTGCTCTAACTTTAGAAGTTAAAGCTTGATCTACCCTAGGGGTTGATCATCTTTTATTTCTATTTTCTTGGAACATGTATTGGTTTCTATAGGACCTCTACAATCAAAAAATTCTTCATTTTATCTTATCCCACTAAAGTCATCCTCCTACCAATTTAGAAGATTTATTTCACATTGAGTAGGCTCTTGTGTGTCTACTTATTGGTAAGTAGGTTCTTCTTCTTGTCCTTACATGCTTGATATGCCTTACACTGTCAAGGATTGACTGATTACACCATTGGGTCAAGTTTTCTAATTATGGGGATAATTGTAAGGATAACACCACTCATACTCTTGAGCCAAATTATTTTGAATAGGGATAATGGCTTTGGAAGCTCCTATTGTTGGTAAAACATAAATGTTTACAGGTTTTGGCTATGAATTATGTCTTTGTTTTTATTTGTTTCCTTGATATGGCTACCTATCTCTTTGGTATGGTTGCCTATTCCCTTGGTATGTAGGGTTAAATGGATAAAAATGTTTGTAATTTTAGGCTTTATACCTTTTCATTACCACTAACTCATTTCAAAAACTCATAAGTAATCACTTTACCTCATATAGATCAATTGTAGGTGTAGGAGTCAAAGCAGGTGCCTTGATCATAGTGGGAATTGGAGCAAGTGTAGGTGGGGGAGTAAGGGCTATTTCTAGAAATAGAGGCATTGGTGGCCTTGGTGTAATTTTCCCAACTTGGATTAAATAATTTTATGCCCTTATTACAATATTTTAATCTATAAGAAGTGCGATTCCACCCATTAAATGAATCATCATAGCTATATCACTATTGAGGAATTTTAGGTAATACAAGAAAGCATTATTTATAGTGGGTTTGACCAAGAATAGAATCTTATTCCACATCTTCTTTAAATGGTAATTAAAATAAATCATTTTCTCATGAAGAGCTCATTGAATAGTAGTTATCTATTCAACTAGGGAAAGGTGATCACGTTTATCTTCAAAATGGGTACACAACATAGTGCATAACTCATCCCAAACTTGGATTAAACTAGGAGAAATGCATCTATACCATTGTAAAGCTTTTCCCTTCAAAGAGAAGACTACAATTTTTATCTCAAAATTGTATTTCACCATGTTATGAATTGAACAGAAGTTAGAAATATCTTGTATGTGCTCTAAAGTAGTGGTAGAGGTTTCACTACTAAAATATGGTAGGCTTTTTAAGCATGAAACCTAAAGTGGATTGCTTGTATTAAAGGCTATGAAATTTAGATTTCTAGCCATTATGTGAGGTATAAAATTGATAGGAGTTACCACTAGGGATGGGAAAATAACCATAGGATATAACTTAGGATGAGGAGTGATTGATTTTGATCTCATTTTAGATGAAAATAATAATTTTAAAAAATCAGCCCTCTTACTTTTAGAGATGATTTTTTTTTTTGCTTGGCATACGTCACCTTGAAATTGTGAGTTTATAATCCAATGGAGTCACCAAGTGCTTTGATATTTGCATAAAACTCATACAATGCTTGTTGATAATAACACTAATATATTTGTAACTTTTGTGTCCCACTGGGCATGCAAAAAACTATTATCACATAAGATTACACATGTCTTGAACCTATAGCTTATTGTGCAATTGCCTAATGATACAATGAACAAACTTCCAAAGCTATGGGACCTTGGAAATTTAAGGTTAATCTTTGAATAAGGCTAGATTCATTTCACTAAATCTGATGCAAACTGATAAAATACCAGTTTTGTATAAATCTTGCTCTTTATTGCTTTTGAATCCTAAACTAAGATTTTGATGAGGAAAAGGGTTGAAGAATTGAAATTTTGAGAAAAATAAAAATATGGTGATTGCACCAAATATTTTATAGTGGATTTTAATGCTTTCTTGATCAACATAATAGAGTAGAAAATATGTTGAATTTGTTTCAGCATAGACTCATACAAATAGAAATCAGAGGTAATATTTTAACTATTTTTCATGAAAGGGAAAAGGATCTTCATTCTAAAAAATATTTCCAAGAGGGTAAAATACAACAAATGAATTTTTTGAAACTAAAACAAAGAGATATACAAATAGAAATCAGAGGTAATATTTTAACTATTTTTCATAAAAGGGAAAAAGGTCTTCATTCTAAACAATATTTCTAAGAGGGTAAAATACAACAAATGAATTTTTTGAAACTAAAAGAAAGAGATAAAGATTCCACAAATAATCAAATATCTTGTACACACACAAAGATCTCTCAAGACAAGAAAGGCAAGTCTTCAACTTTAGTTCTTTCCAAAGGTCATAACTTGTAGTAAATACATTCAAAATGCAAAAAATATAACTAGAAACAAAAAGATAGATTGGGCCATAGGGTCTACCCTTTTTTATACAAAATATATCCAAGATGGGATGTAGTTTATAAAAATTGAGTGCCCAATTGAAGGAGATCATGCAAATCTAAAACCCTCATGCAAAAGAGGTGAGTTCTATTACTATCATTTCAAAACTTGTGGAATGGATTGAAAATGGCATGAATGAGCTAGGTGTGATTATTGGTGTAGCATGGTATGGCTGGAATTGTTGAATCTCCATCCAAGGATTCTTCATCTGGTAGTGGCTAAAAATAAAGTTCTTCATGTAGAAAGAGACACCCAAAATAGAACTTGAGTTTCAAAAGAACATAACTACAAATCACTTTTCATGTAAATCCATATCTTTTATAACTTTAAGCTTTACCCCTTGTCAAAATGGACCATGGAATTTGGACTTCATGATTTTGCACTTTTAAACAATTCATATTTATCAAAATGGAAAGTGAAATTTGGAATTTTGATTTCTATAACTTTAACATAATAAAAAAATATAGTGTAAAAATAAGTTTTATCTTTATCAAAAAGACTTATAAAAAATATATCTATACTTTTGCAATGAAATTACAATTTAAAAAAAAAAAAAAATGAAATTACATTGACAATTTAACAAAACATTCATTAGAGAGGAAGATTAATTAATGCCCATAATTTCCTCGGCTTGCTTACCATTCTTGGCTTGTATCTTCTCAATATATGCATCAAAGGCCTTGAATATTTCCTGTATGTATTCTGGATTTGACCTGTAAGAGTAGATATTTGAAGCTCTACATAATCTACCTAAACATTGAAAATATCTCTTTTGAAAGTTATGATCCCCTACATTTTTATCCTCATTTTATCAATTTATTTTTCATAACTAATAAACCTGTGGATAAAACTTAGGACAAAGACTATGTCTTTCATAGATTCTTTCTAAATTATTTATTTAAAATCATTCTAAACCTACTCTATTTAAAGAATATTATTGGCATCATCTACTGGTTGGCATGACATTAAATTCATCAATACTTCAATCTCATATAATACATCAACTACCTTATTGTGAACCTCCTTGGCTTGCTCAATAGACTCTATTAGTATTCTTATCCAAAATTGAGTAGCCCTGTGTAGTTCCTTATGCTCAACATCACTCTTAAATATATTTTTGATAATGAGGGTACTCATATCAATTGATTTTATGACTATGAAATTAGGATAATACATGTTTAAGGTCTTAATTTCTCTTTCATATCTATTGATTTCTTCCCTCAAAATTTCTTTCCTCTTTATGATGATTTCATAATGTTCCATCATTATTGCAAGAACCCTAATGCCTTTAATGATTAGTTGCTCAGACCATTCCTTCATATCCCTTCCCATGTGAGAAATATTTTATATAAAATCAATTTTATCTTGATCTATATTGATTGGTTATACTTCCAATAGTTATTGTAATGTTTCATTGGGTTTTATGAACTACTTCATTGCTTCTATCAAATGATCTACTTTTCTCTTTAGCTCATCTTTGGTAGCTTTGTCATGATCAATTATTTGGAAGAGAGAGTTGATAATAGTTTTCACATCATGATTATGTCCTTATCTAGTCTACCATCCATGGTGTATTTGATAAATTTGACAATCACCCACCACAAGCTCTTCCTTTGAATTATCTAGTAGGGAAGCTATAATTTCAACATATCTCTCCCCCTTTTGATCATTGAATATATTTGAGAGGGTTTAGGGAGTAGGTTTATATTTAATCTTGACCTTTGATATGCCAAAATATAATGTACTATAGTCAATCATTTATTTTTTCTTCTTACTCACTGATTGGGCTAACTAATTAGGGTTAGCCACTTACTATTTTGACATGATTACCAGAGAATTAACGACTAATGTTATTGCACTAGAAGACACTATAACCATTGGGAAATCCTATAAATATGTTATAATTAGTTATTTAGGAGGTGCCTATGGGGATCCTCCTTCTCAGTAGGTTGCAGATAAATCTTTACATCAAGTTCTTGGGCTACTCTAATCTCAACTAATGGTATACTTGAAATAGTGGAATTGGGAGTAGTGGAGGGTGGAATGGACATAGGGGTTGTGAATTTGGGAACTAGTGGAAGGGTGGAATCAAAAGTAATAAATGTGTGAATTAGATGAGTGGGACCACTCATGGTTGGTGATGTGAAAATGATGGGTTGAGATAAAGAGTAAATAGTACTTATCCTAGGTGTTAGGGTGGCCTACAAAACTATAGTCAGGATGACTAATTATATGGTAATGTAATATTGGGTAGTGTTTAGAATTAATGGAGACATAATGGAAGGATTTATAAATGGAAGGGAGAATGGGAGTGGATAAAATGGGGAAGGTGAAATGGGAGGAATGGAAGGTGGAGTGGAAACATGAGATTCCATTGTATGGGCACCTTAAGTGTCAACTTAACTAATTGGTGCTGATTACACTTGGATTACTGATGTGAGTATTATGGGTGAAATGGTAGGTAGAGTGGACACAAGTGGAGGTGTTGAAACATCTTGAGTAATATGAGTAGGATAAGGGGGAATAGTAAAAATATGCGTCAAGGATATGAGATATAAAGGTCCAAAAGCCTATATTGTTGCTATTTTATCTTTAGGTGAAAGATCAACTAGTTCATCTATAGATTCTCCATGTCTACTTGATTCTCCTTTCTTTATTTTATTCTTTGTTTTCTTCTTCTTATTCTTAGGCTCCTATAATGGTTCACTAGGGCCCTACTTTGGTGTAATTATACCTTCTACTTTGAGCTTTAAAAGCTTCTCTTTAACCCCTATTATTTCCCTTTTGACTTTTACTCCTTAACCAACTAATTAATCTATTGATTACAGGGGATATTATATCAAATAGAGAGAAAGACTCAAGAACTAACCACCTCATTTGTGGTAATGGTCTAGAAATGATATATGTAAGGTAGATTGGTTCTACTCTAGAGTTTTCATCCACCAATTCATCAGGGACTAGTGATAGATCATAATAATTTATTTATTGTAGGGATATCTTTGAATAGCCCCTCATCCTAACCATCTCTTCATCATGACAATATTACCAAAAATCATTGTAATAAGGCACATGTTCATATGTTTTTAAGTCCATTACATGGGTGATTTTACCATATGGATAAAAATAAGGTCTAGACTCTAAAGTTCTTAGTGTCATTTGGCACATCTCAACCTTTGCAACTCTAGCTTTCATGAGGGGTTGGCATGTGTAATGGATTATGGAAACTGGGAAATGTGTCCCTACCTTATGCTTATCTAAGAGGATTTTATGCATATCCACAAGTTTCTTGACTAACTCTAATGATGCTCATTTATCAATCACATATTGGGGAAGTGTGTAGGTATAGCCACTAAATTGATCTGCACTATTATAGGAGTATGTGGGGAATCATATGAAGAATGAACCCTATTTAATAATTTCATCCTTTATTTCTCTTGAAAATATTTCCTTCCTAAGTTCTTGATTGAACATGATAATGATGTTTTAGATGAATTCATCATTGACTCTCTTTAAATGCTATCTATTAGCCTATAGTGTGAGATCAAGGTAGTAGTTGTAAAATCTAGTTATCTCTTCAGGAACTATGTTAAGGCCTATGGATAATCTTCTTTTGGCTAAGATGTAAATGATATATGATGTCATGTATACCTTTTTAATTGTTTTTACTTTCATCAGTTACTGGTGGAGGGAGTCACTTATCAATTGTGACCAATGTATATATTGTTTATTTTATTAGATGGTCCAAATATACTAGTACATCCATTCTTTATAACACTTGGCATCATGATTGCTAATGACCCTATGAATTAGTATTATAATATCCCCTACCTCATCTATTAAATTAGGACTATACATGGTATTAGGAAATTTGGTGGAGGATTTTTCAGGGGTCCTTAACCATTGCTTGTTGATTATCTTCTAACATCCATCCTTATTCTCTTCATATAACTATGTTGATATCTATGGAGTTATATCTAAATAACTCTCAAATTATAGGATAACAAACATAGTATGAATGAAGCCAACATCAAGATCCAAAATATTTTCCCCTTTTTCACTATATATTTGCCTCATATCAATATTATAGTTTTGGGATATTATTAGGACCAACTCAGCACTTTACATAAATAGAGGGAAGGTTGTAGCTTATATAAGATTAGAGTTATAGATATTCTAGATCCCATCATTCTTGAACTCTACACCTATTCTAGGGAAATCATCTCGTAGGTCAATATGACCTAAATTTATATCTTTGATCTCTATGATATTGGACTCCAAACAAGAAGTCACTCCAATGATATTAGATTTCAAATTCATCTCTTTAGGAGGCATGGATTCTATGGATGTGCTCATGAGAAACCAATTGTGAAAGTTGGTGAAATCTACAGGTGTCTAAAATACTTATAATCTCTGGTGGAACTTAGATGTGTTTAAAGTATGTCCACTTCCTATAGTACTTGTGAGCTATTAGATCTTTAATAGAAGTGGAAGGTGCTTAAGGTATGTCTAATTTATATGGAATGCTAGAAGTCTATGGGGGTTGATGGTGTTTGAGGCATGTTATATCTCTAGTGGAAGTGTAAGGTGCTCAGAGCACATCCATTCTCTATGAAGGCTTAAGGGCTTGCAAGATTCTCAGGTGATCTTGACAATTCCAATGTCTACAAGAAAGTTTGAGGATTTATATGGAATATTCATTGGTTTGAAAATGGCCTAGATTATTACTATGAAATCTTGAGGGGAAAACTAAGAGTTTTTTTTCATGACATATGTATGATTTAGAACTGAAAAAAACCCTAGAAAACCCCTATAACTACCCTTGCCTAACTTGTAAACCTATGACTACAATCAACTACACAAGTGACTAATTCAACTTTACCTAAACATAAGAAACACTAACATGACACTTTCTAGGAATAATGATGAAAACTATGCAAAATCATGGGAAACTTCTTGAAAATGCTTTGAAAAATGGGAACTATGGAAAAAAATAAAGGTAATACTATGTAAACAAAGTAGGTAACATGGATATAGATTTGAAATCATGGTACAAGTGCTATGTTTGATGTGGCTTGAGGTCTGAAGCCATGGTGTAGGTGGCTATTAGAATTCTATGATTCACATAGGAAATTTTCAAATTATAAACAATTCATAAAATGAGCTAGTTTTTATAATAAAAAAACCTACATTTATTACAATCATGGTAGTTTGTGGTAAAGGTTGGAACTAATTTGAGAAGGCCCACTCTTCATAGAGAATGAAAGGATGATTTGGTGGTAGGTATAATTATAATAATAATTTTCACATTTGAAAATGTGCAAGGTGCACTTTAGGTTTCGCATTCTGTGAAAGATAGTTAGCAAAAGAAGTTGGTAGAAGGTAGGATTCAATGTGCACTTTACACATTTGTAAAGGTAAAAAGTGATCTGAGAGTTACATATTCCATGGAAGGGAAGTTTATCTCTTTATAAAGATCTAAAACCCATCATGTATTTTGCATGTTGTGAAAATGTGAAAAGTACATGTTGAGTTCTAAATTTTTTAAGCTTTGGTCCATGGTGAGATCCAGATCCCACCATGTATTTTGCACATCATGAAAATGTGCAAAGTGTATGGTGAGTTCTAAATTCCATAGTTTTTTAAGTTCATTTTTATGGGATTCTGAGCCTACCATGTATTTTGAACACTTTGAAAATGTGCAAAGTGTATAGTGAGTTCTAGATTTTTGTTTGGGTGTTGGGTACTTTGTGGGATCCAAAACCCATGAATTAATTTGTGAAAGTGAAAATTGCATCCGGAGCCCTAGATTATGCAAAGAATAAAGGTAAAGAAGGGTCTTTTGGAGGTTTTAAGGTTTTTCCTAAAAAAATAAAGGGGGTATCCCTTAGGGTGTTAGATGTAATGATATTTTTAGGACAAAAATATTAATAAGTTCCACGAACACCAATAGAAATGTCTCCTAAACTTATGTGGATAAATGTAAAGTGATTATAGGTGAAACATCTCAACCAAGCCTTTTTTTTTATGTTGAATACAATGTCAAAAATTTAGAAAAGGATATAATTAAACTTAAATAAAACATGCAAATTAATCCTCCAATCAATCGATCAACTAATACAAATACTAATTTGAATCTAAATTAATCAACCAGTGGAAATCAAAATACAAATTTGAATTTGTATTTGAATTCAAATTAAAACCTCAATCCAAATTCTAATTCAATCCTAATCCAATCAAAAATCCAAATTCAATTAAAAATTCAAATGTCAATTATAATCCAAGTAAACAATCTAAATCAAAATAAGAATTCTAATATCTATTAGAACTCAAACATAAAAAATAAAATCAAAACTAGAATTTGAATTTCCATTCAAATTTAGACATTAACAAACAATTCAAAATAAGAATTTGAATTTCCATTGTAATTCAAACATAAACAATCCAAATAAAAATCAGAATTCAAATTTCCATTTGAATTTAAACATTAAAATTTCCATTAAAAATTAGAATTCAAATGTCCATTTGAGTTCAAAAATAAAAAAAATTAAATCAAAATCATGATTCAAATGTCCATTATAATTAAAACATCAATAATATAAATCAGAATCAAAATTTCCATGCTAATTCGAATCCAAGCAATCAAAATTACAATCAACATTTGAATTTCACTTTGAATACTAACCCATTGAATTTGTTAATACAAATCAAGTTACAATTCAATTATCCAATCCACTTTTGGATCCAAATCCAAATTAACTACCACACTCAAGGATATAACATTTATATAATAATGGTAAGTCATGAAATATAAGATCTAATTATTAGAAGATGGTTTTTATTCCCAAAGTAAACAATTTAAGTTTTAACAAAGTTGCCCATAACCTTTTGACATTATTATGATGATGGTACCCTTTCCTTCACATTTTGAACCCCCAAAGTTTGATGAAGATAAAATAAAAGATGATCCTAAAGAACATTTTAAGGATTTTTATATGGCATGTTAAAATGTTTTGTATAGCAATGATTATATACTAATACTCTTTCCACGTAGTCTAGGGGGTTAATCCCTAGATTTTTTTACACTTACCCAAAGGATCAATCATAACCTTTGAGGAACTTTCTAAAAACATTGTGGGACATTTTTCATATAATGTTAAATGTGAATTGACCATGATGGATCTATACAACTCTAAACAACATAATGGGGATACTTTCACCTCCTTATTGTAAAAATGACATGCCTTATAAATCCACTTTCCATGGTCACCTAGCAAAAATAATTGTATAGTTATCTCTACAACCAATCTCATTTTAGAATTATCCTATAAATTATAACTTCATTGTGTTACATCCTTTGATGAAATCATAGAAAAAAAGTTTAAATTAAAAAATATTTAATTTCCAAGGTTTCCATTAAAATATTCAAACAAGATAATTCTTCTTCAAACCAAAATGGAAAAAAAAAAGGTAATTTCTATGTAAAGAACAAAAACATGGTAGGAGATAGTGTAATTGATATTAAACAAATTGAAAACACACAACTTATAAACATATTTGTGCTAATTGGTCAACCTTGACAAGATATTAAAAAATTAAAATTCACTCCTTTGGGATTTTATATGATGTAGTATTTTGAAATTTAGTAGCCGTAAACATGATCAAGTTATCCATACCAAACCTTTTGATGAGAATGTTCTAAAACCTAAATAATACAAAAATATCAAATATTGTGACTACCAAAAATTATAATTCATTCTACAAACCTTGCATGAGACTCAAACACTATATCCATGTTATTATTGATAATGGCTGCATAAAAATAGAGGATGATGCATCAACTTCCAACAATAAAAAATAGAGATATATCAAGATCCCTTCTTGAAACATGAGCACAGGGTTAATAATCAAAATCAAATTCAAAACCAAATGAATAATGCCAATGAATGTAATCACCCATTTTATTCTATAATCAATCACATTGATTAAATGAATCCTCATGTTTCTATTATTAAAATTAAATCCCAAGATTGTGCCATCACCATGAGGCATCCAAAGATTACCATTCCAAGTGTCTCTTTGATTATTATCTAATTCAAATATAAAATAATAGAGTATCTTGAGAAAATACCAACCCAAATTTCTATTTTGTACCTTCTCACGATAGCTCCCACTTATAAGGACATTTTGTATAATACCTTTCAATAATATAAAGTTCTATAAAATATCAATTATCTAATATCCAAGTACTTGCAAGAAAATTTTCATCAAATAATCAAGAGAATTTTGACCACTTAGACATTTTAAGCAAGGGTTCATATCATAATTTGCCATTACACAGAAATATTCATTTCCAAAAGTAAATTAAAAAGGGTGTTTATAGATAATAGGTTAGAATTAAATATATGTACATTATATTTGATAAATAATTTGGGACATTCTTTGACAATATTAGATCTTAATACCATTAATATAAAGGCATATGATAATAATGATCACCAGTTAGTGGGAACTATCTATCTTCCACTCATGGTGGGGTATGTCATTAAAGAAAACCTCATTCACATTATTATTATAGATCTCCCATATAATCTACTCCTCCCATTCTATCCACCCTCTATCAATGTTTAAAGTTTTCTCATGATGGTATGAATGTTACCATTCTAGGTGATCCTCAATCCTTTCAATATTGGAAACTATTGGAAGGAAGATATCTAATTTCTAATTATTTACCATTTACTAAAAATAGCTATGAACCTACTAAGGAGTCACCAAATCTTTCCAATTATATTCATCCCTATGAGTTACTCTCTGCATCCACCAATAAACCATCTACATTTGTAAATCCACCATCGATGTCAATAAATGCATGTCCACCATCTATATTTTCCATTATGGATGTAGGTATATGAAAATATGAAATTCATGATGCTCATTGTTTAGTAAAAAATCAAATGTACCCTACCAATCATGGTAAGACCCATCATATAAAATAAAGACATGTGGTTTTTAAGCTTGGAAAAATTTATTTCATGGTAGGCAATTTCATTTCCAAGGAAAAAAATGAATATTCAAACTCCTCTTGTATTTACTCTAATGAATTAGATACATGCTTTCCAAGTAATTAGTATCTTATACCTAAATCCATTATGTTAAATATCATGGACTATAGAGGAAAAGGTATTGGGCTTCATGACTAAGGTCTCATCGATCCTATACTATCTACAACACATGAATCCTTTCAAGGTTTTGGATTCAAACCATCAAGTGTGAGCAGATGCAATTATGATGGTGACTCTTCTACCACATATGAGGAAGCCTCTTTAGACACTAACACATATTCCATTTATATCAATTTTTATGATAGGTATTTAAATATTCATACACAGTTTAAATCATGCAAAACCAAACATGGACATATTATTTACAATACAAATAATTTTCACACTCTGAATTCTTTTATTCATCTTACATTCACATTCAGGATAATACCCACAAATATATAGGAGCATATATCCTAGATTTAGGGATTCCAAAATCCCTACAATATCTCCTATGAAACTTATTATAGCTAATAAATTCTAACTATGACATATTTTTATATCAAATAATAATATATCTTAACCATAATAATATTCTAAACCACCATATTAATCATATGGTTACTAACTACTAACAAACTACTATTTAGTTTTTACCACTAACTATTTACCTCTTGGTAAATATCACTTACACAATCTTAATAATGTGAACAATATTATAACATTTTAAGAGTAAACCATCACTAACTTATCTCATGATAACACCATTTTGATCCTTAAACTAACCGTTCCATAACTTATTCTATGTAACCAATAACAACCACCCTAGCTTGATCCTTTTTAGAATAATGAGGCTATATCTAGTTTTTTAAGAAATAGAGATCATATTATAATAGGAGATCATAAGGATATTTTTTCAATTCAATTTTGTATATATTCATACTTTGGGGAGATTACAACTTCTACTCATCCAAATCATCATACAAATAGTAAATTTAAGTTGATAGAAGTATCACATAATGAAGCTCCAAATTTACAAAATATTGATGAAGACTTTCTCAATAAATAATATCTTGAAGAGGAGCTTATTATTCCTCCACTTCTAGAAACTTTTAAATAAGAATTTTTATGAAATGAATTAGCATGGATCTACAAATTGTCTTACTTAATATATTCCAAGCTCGGATAAGGTAATCTTACCAAAATAATTAATTACATAGCTATTTATATCATGACATGACCAACTTGGTTCCCTTAGTGGATATGGCCAACCAACAAATGTCTTTCATAAAATTCCAAAGGAATGGGTTCTAAAGCCTTTAGAAAATTGAAATTAGATAATAACCCTTACTAGACTTACAATACATAAAAGAGATATAATCTAGTGCTCACTAAAGCTTGTAGCACAAAGGGGGATAATTAATAACAAATAAAATAAAACATGTAAATATAACTCTACTCAAGTCAATGTATAGGTAAAATAATCAAGGAGTACAACATTAATCCTACTATGTTTTGTAATATCTAATCTACCAAATTAAAGAATAAAAGTTAGGAATACTTACCTTGAATTGAACATGTCATGCCTCAATATCTCCCTTAACCAATGGTGATTTTCAAGAGGTTGTTGTGGTTTAGTAAGGATCAAACTATGGAAATTAAATCTAGTATAAAAGACTCCTAATTTACATCTAATATTTTCCCACAAGACAAAATTCTTTCCCTCTAAGTAAAAACCCTAAGCAATGACTCTTCAAGTGTATAAATAGTATAGTTATGAATTGTAATGATGTAAAAATGTGTGTTTCTATATTTATAAATGAAGTGAAGGGGGAATGTATAGCCAAGGATTGACCCTAAACTCTCTTAGGAATTTATCTGAAAAGGTCAACCATGTTGATCTTATTTGGTGGGAAAGATAGTTGTTAGGTCTTGAACTAGGCTAGTTGGAATGATATAGTTACATAATTTATGATCGATTCCTAACAAGATTGATTAGGCCAACATAGTAGGAAAATGAGTTAAAATGGGTATATGTTTAGTTAGGGGATATTTTAGAAGATGAGTTTCTTAGGGGAGTGCATAAGTAGGTTTTAATTACTTAGGGAGTTAGATATAAGTAACTTGTAGTGGTTTTAGGTAATGGTATAAGGATCAAAAATCTTGTGAAGCACCAAAGGTATGCCCACCCATTTCCTAGTACACCCTTTAAGGGATCCAATTAGAGAGATTGGAACTTAATAGGTTCTTATAAGAGAGAAAGATTTAGTAAATGATAAAGTTTGAAAATATTGTGTGTATACATATGCCCCACTCAGAGCTCATCATTTGTCATGTAATTGTAATATGGGATGGTGATTCAAGAAAGAACATAGAAACGCATAATTTTGAGCTAATAAATTTAGTAAAAAGTGTAAACATAAATGAAAGTAAAGAATTTAAAAATAAATACCTTAACTTGTTTTTGTAATATAGAAGTTATAGTGATGTAGATAGCGGACCTAAAAAATAAGCTAAAAATTGTTTTTATGCAAAAATATGGGTTAATCATAGAAAAATTATCTACGTTATCAGGATTCCAAAAAAATGTATAGTTTGTTAGAATAGCTTGTAGAAACATAGTTATGAAGAAAACATATAATTTTTGGGTAAATAATTCGTAACCAAATAATATTTTAATCTTAAATATAAATATGATTTTAACTATTCATTTAAAATTTTACTATTTTGAGAAACTAGAGCTCTATGTGACCTAGAGAAGTGATGATAGATACCATGTCATAGAGTTAAGGAACACAAGGTGGAGGATTCATAATAGTTGTTGATATCATGATACATGTATAAAATATACTTAATTCTATGTATTTATTTATTTAATTTGAAAAATAAGGTAGATTTGAAAATTAGATATTAGGGAATATTTGTGTAGCAAAATTTACCCAAAATTTTTTTAGGGTAGAGTAGGAATTAAGATGGACAATGGGTAAGTGTCAAAGAGGGTTAGTAATGCCTAGGTAATTTATGATAAATGTATAAAAAACTCATTGTAGTAAGTGAAGGTAATCGACTAGGTTGTTGAAGTTGGAAATTAGTAAATTAGTAATAGTGGTTGATTACATAGTATTAGTCCAATGTAGTTAGTTACTAGCTGGTTGACTATGTGTAGAGATGCCAATCTATTTTGATAGTGTCTAAGTCATCAATCACATACATCCTAGCCAATTTAGTAATGTGTTGAGGTGGCTAATGTTATTTTAATAAATGGATGACTTCGTATGGAGTGTATGATGTAGTTATCTTATATGGATGACTACATAGTGAGTGGCTAATGTAGTTAAGTTAGGTTGTTAAATTCATGTAAAGTGACTGATTTAGTTTAAATTTAATAGTGGATGACATGGTCATATACATGGCTGACTTGGTAAAAAATATATTTTTGGTCAACATAGTTAGTTAAGTTGTTTATGTAATATAAAATATTGAGAAACTGATAGAATAGGTTAATGAAGTAGTTAATTTTGATGTAAATTCATGTATTATATTTTTAATGTAATTTGATGATTATTTGATATCAAGGGCTAATACATTATTTATTGTTTGATATTTTTTATAGATGATGAAAACTCTGGCATTTGGTAGATGTAGTTTGGTTACTAGATTTTTTGGATAGATTAATATTCGATGATCATGTATGATTGATGATGTTGGGATTTGGAGGTATTATACAAATATGTTATATTTTTTTGAGTGTTGACTTAGTCACCATGTTCATAGTTACATGGGAGTGTCCCACCAACACTTTTAAGTGGGTGGTGGATAGAGATATCATTGAGGTGGGTTTCACCTAGAGTATGTCCATGTAATCCTAAGACTTATTATTACAAGTACTCTTATTATTTTTGATATGCCTAAGTAGGATCCTGAGAGACAAGCCTTAGCCTTATGGGTGATTATCTCAGAGAGATATTTTGATAGGTTACGAATATGTTTGTTTCATAGTTATGTCTCATATATTTTAGATATTTGGATGAATATTGTTGGCCTTGTGATAGATTGTGTGATTTGTCACAAGTCAGATGGGAAAGTTCCACTATATGTGGTCACCTATGTCATTTGATATTAGAGCATGGTACTATGTATGAATTGGGGTTAGTTATTTAGGTGTAGTTTGTGCATGATATGTATAACCTTATTTCATTAGGGTAGATGACTATGGTCCTACTATTTTTTTGAGTAACTAGATTTATGAGATATTTCCTATGTATCACCCTATAGGGTTGAACTATATGATAGATGATAGTTTACTTAATATTTAGATATAGAGACATGACTATATGTTATAGGTTATACCTCATGCCCCATCATTACATACTATCACTCAAAGATATATTATGTGGTAGCCTTATGCATGTATCGCATCTACTTAGCCTTCTTGGACAACTATGTTTTAGAGATTGGGCCATGTTCATATCACTGGTCATTATACATGGTGGGTAGAGCCACATCTTGTGGTTCACTTACCTAGGTAATTTGGGTTTCCACCTCCAAAGGCACCTATAGTAGTGCCTATAAATTGGGAATGACTAGGGAGCATATGGGGAATGGAGGTGCATGAGTGCCTATGGATGTGCCTATTATTCATCCACATCAGTAAATACATTTGGAAAGATAAAGACACATACAATAGAGATAGGTGATAATGGTGAAGGAGGAGGTGTAAATGGTGGTGAAGGAGGAGGTGGAGGTGGTAATTGTTGTGCCAAATAGGGTTTGTATTTTCCACCATGATAACATAGTTAGGAAGGTGTAGATATAGGTTAAGGTACAGGGGGAGGAGGATACATAGGTATAAGCAACTAAGTATGGATATCCTATGGCATAAAATACATATATCTGGTCCATACAATGATAAATTCTTAGTAGACCATGACTTGCTCATCTTCTCCCACCTAGTTTTAAAACACCCCTAAGACATGCCCTAATGGAGGTACTTGATGGGTGATTTGATAAAGAGATAATGTTTGGTAATTCATTTGTGTTTTTATATGTAATTGATGTTTATTGTCTTATAGATAACTAGATATATATTTGTTTAGATAAATGATTTTAGGATAAATATTTGAGATATAATGTACATATTTTTAATGTTTTGTAGATAATTTTAAGGAGTTCAAATGGTCCACGGTAGTGCAAGTGGCACACCATGATATTCTAGATGATTTGTTATTACATCATCATAAAAATGATATGATTTATCCTATTATAACCTTTACCCTAGTTTATGATCGTTGGTTATGATTATTTAGTGATTTATTTTAAGAGTTGTGGATATGAAGAGAGACATAATAGGAAAACTTGCCACTAGGAATGGGAGATGGAGATTTATGAGCATGGTAGACACTAGCTAAAGATCTAACTACTCATTTTGATACATATATATATTTCACATGTGTACAAGGACATGTAGTGAATTTACAAGGCCATATTAAGGAGATTCATACATGAATGGAGTCACTACAACACACCATTCAGAGGGGTCAATTTTAGGGATTGATGGGTAGTGTAACCCATCTACTAGATAGGCAAGGTGGAACACTACTATAGAGATATTATTATATTATGCTTACAGCATGTTTTTGTATTGTATCAAACATTGGATATATATATATATATATATATATATATATATATATATATATATATATATATATATATATATATTATGGATGTATGTATTTTCTATGCTATGAGAAAATGTATGGTGTATTTTTAATTATTTTCTAGAAATTATGAAAAAATGCATGGTTAAAAATAATGATATAAAAATTTAAAATTTAAAAATATAATTTAAAACACACTAAATCATGTTGGGAAGCATGTATAATGTGAATAAATAAATTTTTAAAATACACTAATCAAGTGTAAAAGGCATGTAAAACATAAATAAATGGCAAAAATGATTGAAGTGTAAAACACAATAAAATAAGTTAAAAAAGCATGTAATACATATTTTGTAATAATAAAAATGTAAAAAACACTAAATCAAGTTGGGAACTGTGTAAAAAATAAATAAATAATAATAATGGAATAAAGTGTAAAACATACTAGATCATGTTGGGAAACATGTAAAATGTAGATAAATGGATTAAAATTGATGAAATGTAAAACACACTAAATCAAGTTGAAAAATCATGTAAAACATAAAATAAGTAATTTAAAAATAACAAGTATAATGACATGTATATTTTTTTGAATCACTTATTTAGAAGTAGTATAGTTATTTTATAATTGAATGATGGTAAGAATCTTGAGGATACTCTATGAGGAAATACTGGTCCTATACAAGGTCTTACACTACAAATCACACAGAGTAAAACAATAAGGCAAATAATAATAATGGGAAATACTAATGGATATTAATTGAATTTTTGTGAGGAAGGCTTGGTCATATCCAAGGTCTTATAGTGTAACTCACAAAAAAGAGAACCTAATGGGTATGATCAACTAACAAAAAATATTCATTAAGGAGGAATATTAGGAATACTATAATCAAAGAAAGAATGGAAAAAACTTAACATAAGTGTTTATAATAAAGCTTAGTGGTATGAAACATACTAGGTAAATAATTAGGTGCCAAGAATTTATTGGATGCCAAATTCAAAAGATATTTGTTTGAAATGAACAAAAAAAATTATAGGCAAAAAAGTGTAGTACTAATATCATCTCCTAAAGGTTTTGTGTGTGTGTGTGTGTGTGTGTGTGTGTGTGTGTGTGTGTGTGTGTGTGTGTGTGTGTGTGTGTGTGTGTGTGTGTGTGTGTGTGTGTGTGTGTGTGTGTGTGTGTGTGTGTGTGTGTGTGTGTGTGTGTGTGTGTGTGTGTGTGTGTGTGTGTGTGTGTGTGTGTGTGTGTGTGTGTGTAATACAATTAAAATAGGCCCACCTTCCCATAAAATGTTTCCCATTCCTCATGAACCCTTACAGAGGTGTTAGTCTATTATGAATATTTAGTACTTGCATGAGAAAGTAAGTAGTGCTTATAGATAATTTTTTAGACATCCTATCCTATTATACTATCCTACCACACCCCAATGGACCTTAGATCTGCCATGAATCACATATTTTGGTGTGATTTTATTTTTTCATTTTTATCATTGCATTTTGTTTAAATGATTTGGATGTTAAAGTTTTATGGCTTTTTCAATTCCTCATCCATATGGATTTATAATAACCAAACATGAGTGATAAAGGTAATAAACATAGATAATATTTAGTCTTTGGTTACTTGAAAAAAAATACTTAAATATTCTATCATGTTTCTAAATAATTATTCTTGCCCATAAAAAATATGTGATCTCAAGGCTAACCATATGCATGTTTAGTATGAAGGGAAAATCAGGGGAAAATAAATATCAAATATATATGTGTATGTAGTGATACAATGATAATAATTCTTTCTAGTTGATCATATGGTAAAAAAATTATATTAAAGGGGTGTGGATTTAGAACCATGTCACAATAATAACTATATTGAAAGAAATAACATAACAAGCATGAAAAGGATTCATCCTAAATAAAAATAGGAGAAAAATAAATTAAATTAATCCAAGAAATATTTTCAAGTGAAAATTAAAACATATGATCAATTTATGCTCATAAATGAAATTGAAATCATGTGAAATTATAATAAATATTGTGGTGAAACACTATAATGTGCTCACAAGTACTAATATTTTTTTTATAAAACATCATCCATAACATCCAATACATCTTTGTGTAAATATACTCAAGATTTTTTCAATGTCTCATCAATATTTGTATAAATTTGTGAAAATACTTCTTGATGAATTGTATATATTAAAAAATTGGGTATGTTAGAAGAAAAATGATGCTCAAGAGTTAGTTCCTATGAGGGATACTGAATGTAAATAATTAATGAAAAATTGTGATGAACATCCTGATATTTGTGAATAAATGTGGGATGAGAAGGCTGAGCTTTTAACTATGAACATCCTAAAGTATGTGGCTAAGTCAATAAAGACATAGGCCATGGGAGATGATGAAAGTATTGTTGTAGTACTCAACATCTATCTGTGTGATGTGCAATACATTGATTCTAAAGACAATAAACTTTCCCATATTTACGGATGTATTATGGAAGTATCTTAGGAGGAGATAGGCTCTTTTCTATAAACTATGCCTTCTCTATGTAAAGTGTACTAATGTACTACTAAATATATCAATAATGAGTATAAGAATGTGTGTATGTACCATGAAAGCTACAAGTATGTTGAGGATATTATTATGAAGTTTAAATATATATGGAGAAGTAAATCTTAAGGCTTGATGTTGTTGTGCATGTCAATCCTTGGCCCAATGACCAATAACTCTATGGATTTCATAATATATCTCATATGCCCATCATGTCCATAGAGTGTTAAGCTGAGGTAAATGTTTTACGCTATCAGCAATGGGATATCTTAGAATAAGATCAGGACTAGGTTGGGTTTCATCAAAATATGAGCTCAAAATGGGTCAGTGTAGTGTAGCCAACATCTATGGAGGAAGTAATCTATAAGGATCATGGTATATAGAAAACTAATAAGGTCCTATCATAACATGGTAGAAAATAATAATCTGAAGAGGATAAATAATGTATGGATGAGTAGTGTGTGCATACTCCATATTGCATCTATAAACATTAGAAGAAAAAGAACTAATATTAGCTACTATAAAATGAGAAGGAACTACATGAATAAAACTAAGAGAATTTTGTAAAGAATAATTATATTTAATTATCTCTACATTTTTATATTAGGAAAAACCAATTAAAATGGATCATCTAAATAATATCCATCATCATAATCAGGAGTGCGAAGATCAATAGTACATGTGTCAATGATTTTTATTAGTCAAAGAGACATGATGAATTGACTATTTAGTTTTCACTAGAGTGACCAAATTTTCATCTAGATATTTTTTATGAGATCAATGTCATAGATAATGACGTAATTGAGTGAGTATATGAGGAGCAAGATCAAAAAAATTTGATTTTAAAACTAATCTCATCTACCTCATTACCATTTAAATCAAAGAGATTAGGTGGTATGTTTTTTTATTAATTTAGGGTGACTATTGTAACATTTATGAGAGTTGATGGGATAATAAAAGTGTTGTGATTCATGAAATGGTATGTTAGGTAAAGGTTTGAGGGTAGGTATTTTAAAATCACCTTGTTCTTAGAATTATTCAAAATTATAAGGATTGGTATCTCCTTGAATATTATAGATAGCACCATTATGGTAAACTTAACAAATTAGGATGTTGATGAGGCTATTGCTATCATGCAGTGTGTCCAAGGTCAAATAAGTAATATGTTATAATAAATTGGGAAGTTAAATATCATGACTTTGATGCATACCATGATGGGGGGAACCATCATGAGAATAAAAACACTCACTAAAAGGAGGCATGTGTCTTCTATCATATCCTTGACATGTAATTTGAGTAGTTTTGAGATTACATTCAAAACATCAATTTTTTTTAATAAAATCAATGGAATTCACAAAAGTTCATGAACCTTCATTAATTAATACATGTTTAACTTGGATATTTCATATTTGGAAACTAATGAACAATGGATGAGCAGCCAAACAAACCAATATCTCATCAAGAATAATTGAAGATATAGGGAATTTAAGTGAAAGAAAGGTATCTACCATTTCATCAATGTGGATAAAAATTTATTCACACTACTAAAGAATTTTATTGTCAAACCCCATAAAAGTATCTTATCACACATGTGAGGGACAAGGGATATTCATTTAAAATAAAATTTGCATTAGATGATTGTGATGATGATGAGAAGATCTCATAAGTTCTAAGGAAGGGATTTGAGATGGGAGATGTGAAATTTTATATATAAGATCCCATTCATAATATCCCACTATAATTTTATCAGATAGAGGTGCATAATGTTTAAGTAAATCCTTTGAAGGTGCAACATAAGTGCATTGAAATTGATGTAGGCAAGGTGTAGGTTGAATAATTGTATCTAATTGTGCTATCTTATATGATGTTGAATCATTAGTTACTTATTGTGTTTGAGAGGAATAAGTAATAATGAAAGAATATTTTGAGTTTTCTAAGTGAGGTATCTAAGTTAAAGAAGTAACATTTATACCAATAGTATGTGAGTTATTGTCTAACTCTATCATTGGATTTGACAATCATGAGTTTGTAGAATTTATTGGAATTGGTTTCCATTTCCATAATTCCATGAAATGAGATGGATAATAATCTTGAATAGTATGAAACTTTGGGAAATTGTTCTATTTAGAAGCTAGATAATGATCGATATAGGAAACTACTCTCCTCATATTATTCATATTAACAACATTTGCATCATTCATGTTAGGATCCATTGAAAATTTAACATTATTAATAATGGGAGGTTGGTTAGAATTAACTTGATAATTAGGAAGGGGATCATAATAAATAGTTAAATTAACATTTTCTTGGTTAAGGGATTCATGTTTAGTTTTAGTTTCATAAGCCTTATCTACTACTTTATAATCTTGTTGATGTGTATGTATGAGTTATTCATGATCAATGTTAGGTCTAATAAGATAGTACACAACATATATTCTTAATTTGTGACAAATTTTGTGAGAGTGGCCCCAACTTTCATGATACAAACATAATTTTTTAGGATCATGTTAGTGTTTTTTAGGGTGAGTAGGATCAAGATCTCATGGTGGTAGAGGAAGATGCTTTTGAATATCTGCCAAGGAAAGTGGTTTATGGATATCTAAATTATTTACTTGAGAAAATGTATTACTAGGATGAGAATTGTTAGAAATTGGTGATGAAAGGGAAGGCTCTATATTATTACTTGTAGAAAAGGATTGAATGTTGTGTATGGAATCATAGGTATCCATAACACGTTTATTAGTTGCATGTCTACTTTTGGCTTTCATAAGCATTTAGGTCCCTGTTGGAGGGTGTGATGACTTATATATTTATATAAGTAAATCCTGATGTTTATCTTGGTTGATGGATTCTTCTAAATATTTTGGAGAAAAATTCCTCATACAATATTGTAATTTAGAGTGAATAAATGAAATAGATTAACATTAGAAATGTTATGATCAACTTTGTTAGATAAGGATTTACATTTTTTGATAAGTAATTGTGGTGTTTTATATTCTAATTATTTACAATTGAGAATATGAGCTAGGTTATTTTTAGGGAGATCATTATTTTGTAATTCTTGAACCAATACATTGACTAAATCCTCTAAGATAGTGATAGAATGATTTTTAAGTTGACTATAACAATATAGAGAATCACCTAAAAGGGTTTTAAATAGTATTTTGGTGAAAAAAAAGGTGTTAAGTTTAAGAAAATCCTTGTAAAGGTTTCTAAAAGTCTTTAAATGCAAGGTTCGATTAGTGGATTCATTATAAGTAATAGTGGGAACTATGCTACCTATGTCAATGTTTACAATTTGAGAAACTAGAGATTCATTTTTAAGTGTTTAATAAAAATTTTAAGGAGTGGAATTTGTGGTATAAGGTTACCATGTGAATCTATAGGGGGTTGGGGGCATACGTGTGTGTATTTTCATTAGACCTAGTAAAGGTCACACTTGCCATAGTTGTAGTAATAGTTGGACAGAGGATGAAGAAGGAACGGAAGATGATGTCATGCTAGTATGTGGAGACATTAGACAGGAAAAAGATGTGGTAGAAGTCATATAATGACTTACCCCAAATCCTTTATCAAAGATAGGTGAAGGTGAATGGGGTTATCTAGTATAAGGTGCCATTATGAGTTTATAAAGGGCTATCATTCCTTACCTAGATGTTGAGGGTCTCATTGATGAAGAGGATCATTTCATCCATATACTCAATATCACTTTCATCCTTTACCATTTGTAGGAATAAAGGGTTAAGGGAAGTAGAATAGTTGGTAGTCATATTAATAAAGTGGATATTACTAAGGTAAGGATTATCTACCACATGATATGGTATATACATCTTAGCTTTTTTGTGAGGATTAGTAAGAATCATCATGTTAGTCTGATTTTATTTTGAATCTTAATCAAATAAATATCAAATGATGAAAATATTATGTAAGAATTTACTAGGTAAATGAAAATATAGAATCTAAAAATGAAGAAGATCAAGTTGGTTGATCTGGTTGGAATACCAAGATGGTAGAAAAATATGGAAACAAACTAGGTTGAGTTGGTCGATTTAGTTAAGAACATAGGAAAATAGAAAATTTTGTGAATGGACTAGGTCAAGATGGTCAATATAGTTAAAAAATAAGAAAATAGAATATTATGTAAAATAATTAGGTAAATTTGATTAATCTATTTTTAAAAATAGGCAAACATAATAGTTTGTATACTGATTAGGTTGAACTATTCAATCTAGTTGGAAAAATAAGAACCCATAATAGTTTATATATTGACTAGGTCAAACTGGTCAATCTAGTTGGAAAAGTAAGAAAATAGAATAGTCTATATACTGACTAGTTTGAATTAGTCAATCTATTTGGAAAAGTAAAAATTAGAAAAATCTATATACTGGCTAGGTCGATATGGTCAATCTAGTTATAAAATTAGGTAAACATAACACTTTATAAACTAAATAGGTCAAGATAGTTGATCTAATTGGAAAAAATAGGCAAACATAATAGTCTATATGATAACTAAGTTGAGATAGTCAATTTAGTTGGAAGAAGTAAGAAAACAAATATTTAAAGTTGAAAAACTCAACATAGAACTTGTATCAATGTTGGCTAATACAGTCTATAATATATTATAGAATGTCAAGAAAGTAACAAGAATGTAATTTAGATGATAATTAATTATCTAAAAATAATATTAAGAATTTTTTACTAAAGGTTGTGATTGATAATTTAGGCTTCCAAAGATATTAAATTCTCCATTGGATAGTGTCAACCTAATGTTTCAAAGTGCTTACTATGGAAGAAGTATCATTACCATATCCCATAAACTAGTTTTAAGGGTAATCTAATAGTAACTTCTTGGTGATAACCACTAAAAAATTGACCACATAATCAAATAAGTGGTTGGATACTTAAGGTTCAATATAGAGGGAAATCTTAGGCATTTCTAAAATACCATTAGATATGTGGAAACTAAATACCATGTTTAGCTTTGTACTATAGCTATGAGTATTGGGGAAAAACCGTCATGCCATGATAGTGATAAATTATATAAAAGGACCATAAAAATAATATCATGTATCCCTTCATGACATTAGTTAAGTATTTTTAAAATTGTCAATACACAATTACTAGGAAAACCAAACAAAATAAGAATAAAGGTCAAAATCAATTTTTTTTTAAAACCAAGTTGTAATTTTTGAAATTAAATAAACAAGTAGCCAACTAAAAATAAAATTTAAGTTAATTAATATAATATAAAGATTGATTTACTTTTACTATGCTAGAAAATCAAAACATATATAAAAGATCAAGTAGGTTGATCTAGTTAGGAAAACATGATAGAACAAATTCAAGTTGATCGACTCAGTCTATTACAAAATAGGATATAACAAAAAAAATCAACCCTATCAACTTAGTTTGATGGTAATAAATAGGCAAAATATTATATTGAGTTGGTTGATCTACTTAACTATGTGGGTATAGTTTTATATAACTCAAAAACTATGAAAAATAATAAAGAATTTGAATTTTAGTTAAGAACAAAAAAATGAAGTTTCCTTAAAAACTTATCAACATGGAAATACTGGGATATTTAGAATGAGCCTATAATATATAATAAGATCAAAAAAATTTATTTATTAGTTTCTCTTGAGAATTTTGAATCACTATTTGATTAGGTCATCTAGGCAAGTTTTTTATCTTGTAAAGGCATAAAACAATGTTATTGAATGGAATTGAGTCAGTCAATTTCATTTAAATAAGACTCATAAAAAATAAGAAAATGAAACTATTTCAATTAGATTAATTTAGTTAGATAAAATTGAAATACAAAAAATAATCAATAAGATATATTTAATTAGGCATAAAAGGTAGAATAAATGATTAGATCAATCATTTTGATCTAATTTGTTGAAACTAAAAATCATGCACATAGAAAATAAAACTGAGTGAACAGCGTGGATGAAATTGTAAATCTACACATAATACAAAACTATGTCAACAAGCTCCACCTTTTTGAAAACATTCACATATTATACAAAACTAGGTTGACAAGCTTGACTTGGTTGAAAACCTACACATAAAAAATATAACTAGGTCGATAGGCTCAACTTAGTTGAAAAGCTATGTACATAATATAAAATTTGATTAGTATGTTAAATTTATTTGATTTTAAATTAAAATTAAAATGATAAGGGTCATATTCATGTCAGGTTTACCATAATGTATGTAATGAATTAGGATGGATATGTAACTTTTCCTTCTTAGTGTATTCTAAGATCGAACAAGGTAATCTTACTAAAACAATTCATTGCATAAATATTTATATAGGTACATGACAAATTTGGACCTACTAAACCTAACTAAGGTATCTCTTATCACACAAAACCAAAGGAGAGGGTTCTAAAGCCTTTAGGAAAATGACATTATGTAATAACCCTAGCCAGGTCTATAATACATAAAAGAGATCCTTCTAATTCTGAATAAAGCTTGTGTCATAAAGAGGGATAGTTAATAAAAAATAAAATAAAACATGCAAATATAACTCTACTCAAGTCAATGTATAGGTAAACTAAGCAAGGAGTAAAACATTCATCCTACTACTTTGTGCAATATATAATCTACCAGATGAAAGATTGAAAGTTAGGAATACTTACCTTGACTTGAACCTATAATGCCTCAATATCATTCTTGGCCAATGGTGTTTTCAAATAGGTTGTTTTGGTTTTGTAAGAATCATACTATAGAAATTAAATCTAGGATAAAAGACTCCTACTTTTCATCCAATACACTCCCATAATACAAGATTCTTTCCCTCCAAGTAAAAAACCTAAGCAATGACTCCTCAAGTGTAGAAATAATAGAATTATGAGATAAAATAATGTGAAAACAAATGTTCCTCTCTTTAGAAATGAAGTGAAGGAGGTATTTATATCCAAGGATTAACCATAAACCTTCATAATAATTGACCTAAAAAGGTCAGCTAGGTCAATATTATTTGGCAGGAAAGATAATTTTTAAGTCTCAAACTAGGTTAACTAGGCTGATAGAGTTTTGTAATGTTCACTCAATTCCTAACAAGATTGACTAGGCTAACATAGTAATAAAATGAGTGAAAAAGGGTGTATGATTAGTTAGGGTCTATTTTGGAAGGTGAATTGATGAGAGGAGTGTAGAAGTAGGTTTTTATTGGTTAAGGAGTTATAGAGAAGTAACTTGTAGTGATTTTAGATAATGGTATAGGGACCAAAAATATTAAAAACACCAAATGAATACCCACCCCTATCCTAATTCACCCTTTAAGGCATGCACTTAGAGAGATTGAAAATTGATAGGTTTGTACAAGAGAGAAAACATCAATAAATGATCAAGTTTAAAAATATTATTTGTATATATAATCAAATTTATTAATTAAAAATACTATTGACATCAATATTGGAATTGAAGAAAATCTTGAAATTGTGAAACTTGTTGGTTCCCTCAATACTAAATAATAGTCCTCTTTGACTCTACTTAATTAATTTTTAGATGTGTTTGTATGGTCATAGGCAGACATGCTAGGGTTGTACCATTAATTATATGTTCACCACCTTGTTATACATGAATATACAAAACTAATCAAATAAAAACTTATAAAAATGCATCTAAAGGTAGAACTACTAGTGAAAGAAGAGTTACAAAAATAGTTAGAGGTTGGCTTCATATAACCAATAGCCTAATTAGAGTGCATATCCAATATAATAATAGACTCTAAGAAATTAGAAGAGATTTTTATCTGCATAAATTTATAGGATATAAATAAATCATGTTGTAAATATGACTTTACCAAACATAAACATGATTGTTTATTCCACAACATGCCATGAGATCTTGTCCTTAATAAATGGGTTTTTAGGGTACAATTAAATAAAAATATCTCCTAAAGACCAACATAATATGACACCTTGGGGAATGTTTTGTTATAAAGTAATGGTATTTGTCCACAACAATGTTGGATCCACTCATCAACATGTAATAACATTTATCTTTCACAATAAGCTTCATGATATCATTGAAGACTATGTAGATGATATTTTGGAAAAATATAAAACTAGATAAGATCATCCTATGGTACTCTACAAGTTTTTTTAATGGTCAAGAGAATACAATTTTCATATCAATCCAAATAATTTTGTGTTTGGGGTTACTTTAGGCAATATTTTGAGCTTCATTTTATCACAAAGACGTATATAGGTGGATCCGACAAAGGCCACAACTATCATAAAAATGCATCCACCAATAAAACTAAAGAAACTTTGTATTTTTCAAGGTAAGATTTAATCCTACATAGATTCATATCATATCTTATACACAACTATCATAAAAATGCATCCACCAAAAAAACTCTAACAACTTTGTATTTTTCAAGGTAAGATTCAATCCTACATATATTCATATCATATCTTATATACATATGTCATCATTTCAAATTTATTCTAAAAAAGAACACTAATTTTCATTAGAATGAGGAATATAAACAAATGTTTACAAATCTTTAACATTATCTAGCAATCCACCAATCCTAATGCCTCTAACTCTAGGGAATCCCTTACTCTTATATATCTCAATAACACAATATGTATTGGGGAAATTATTAACATAACATGATGAATAGGGAACAAAAAGAGAAGTGTATTATTTTAGTACATCATTGGTATCCTATGAACTAAAGAGTTCTACCATCGAGAAATCATGTAGACTAGTTGTTTTTTCTTCTAAAAAACATTGCCATTACATGTTCAATAATAATAAAAAATCATTGAAAAAGTAGATCAATTTATCTCCTTTCCAAATAAAATTAGCATGGAGAGTGGATACGTACGCCATACTTTTAATTGAATCTTATATTATGTCAATCAAATATCTATCAAAAGATAAGAACTCATAGATACCATGGTAGAATCACCATTGATATATGTCAATCCTTTCATCAATATTTTTTAGATGAAGCTATCATGTCCTTGAATGAATAATTAGAATTCTAATTATACTATGATGGGTCTTTCACAAGTTATGGCTTGTGGTAGGTATTTTTATTATCATTCCACATGGTGATCTCATTAAAAATCATTTTTAGCAATAATATATATAAATATGAAGTTCTCATTTCTGGTCTCAAGTTTATAATTCACTGGAACATACAACATCTCCTATTTTTTGGAGATTCGTGGCTCATCATCAAATAAGTAAAAGATGAATACCAAGCTAAATTTTATAAGATAATTCCTTATACATTGATCTTGGATAATCTTAAACAATGTTTTCAGTCCATATATTTTGAACAAGTTCCTTAAGTCAATAATCAAACATCTAATGCCATGGACATGATTGGTTCACTCATTAAAATGAATCCAGCTAACAGTCACATCTAGTTATTTATTGATCAATTGATATGTCTAGTGTATGACACTCTTAGATCTAAATTGGTTTGAAAGGTTATTGGTCCTACTTACCCTTGGTACCATGATATATGCACATAACTCTATTATAATATAATCCTTCCAACTATATCCCACAATCACAAGAAGTACTTCATCTAACAATCTTAGAATTTTACCATCCTTTAAAATACACTATACTGTAGGGTTGCAATATAAATTTATTATGGTGTTTAAATTATGAAGAAGTTTCCTTAGTCATTAAGGAAATTCATAATGGTATTTTAAGTGCTCATACTAGTAGTATGTCCTTGTAAATAAACTTATATATATGTTATATATTTGGGCTAATGATGGAAATTGATTTGTGCTAATATGCCAATAAATGTGTCCCATACCAAAAACATGGTGGCCTAATTCATAGGTATTCACAAGTCTTGAAACCCATTACCAATCCATGGCCCTTATGTACAGGGGGTTAGACCTCATTAGAAAAATAAATCCCCTTTTCTTAGATGGTCATAATCATATAATAGCTGCCATTGAGTACTATATTAAGTGGGTTTAATCCATTTTATTAACTTACATAACCAACAAACAAATTTTCAAGTTTATCCTAAATCATATAATTTATAATTATGGTATATATTTTACCATTATATCAGATAATGGTAAGTTGTTAAAAATAAATATTATAAGGTGATTTTCCAAGCACACCATGTATCAAGTATAAATGGTCCACATCATACTAGCTACCTCATATCAATAACTTGTTAGTAGTCTCATCTACCTTACACACTAGACCTGACATTCCATATGGAGTTGGCATGTTCTCTAGATTTATGTAAGAACCAAATGAGTTAAAATGGAAATTAGTTAATTGGATTATAAAATACATTATTGGTACTAATAGTATTAGGATTAATGATATAACATGCATCAACATTGACTTGATTGGTTATACAAACTAAGACTGGGCTGACAATATTTAGAATTGTAACTCTACTTCAGAATGTAATTTCTCCCTTAGTTTAGGTCCAATTAATTGGTCAATTAAGAGTCATAATATAATTTATTTATATTATAATAAGTTACAATACAAAGGATCTGTTAATGTTTCCATTGAGGCTATTTGGACAAGGGATTCTTACTAAATTTGGCATCCATTTTTTTATAACCAAGACTCATCTTTTGTGACATCCAAAACATAATATAAATATGTAAGAATATGGTCCTCCATCAATATTCCAATAATATTGAGATTCAAATGCATTTAATTTTTGATATCATCCATGAGCAAGTCATTGATTTCCCTTACATCCATATAATAGAGAAAATTGATGATGTATTCACCAAGCCCTTAACTAAGAGTAAGTATATTCATTTTGGGACTCTTATTGGGGTTTGGAAAGCTTCAAAATTTTATTCCTCTAGGGGATCATATTTATGTAATTGGATACCTCATCAATCTTATATGCCAAGACCTAATTATTCTAACCACATAAACTACACTTAGGGGGGGATGTTAGTGTAGCCTTTTTCCACTATGTGGTTTTACTACATGGTTTAATTAGCTTGCTTATTTTAATAATATGTCATTAGGAAAATGTAATTTAAGTCATTTTATAATTATGAGTTGAGTTAATTACCTTTTTGGGTGACCTAATTACTCATTATATAATGTACCTTCCTATTTACATTTTTGATAATGAATGAATTTTAATGCAATTTTTTATTTTAAAGATAAACTTCTTCCTCTTGTAAATTTTTCTTCAAATTGCACTATGCCATACACATTTGTCCTTGTGCATTCAACCCTATCTAGTTTATCCTTAATTGTGGCCTATCCTAATAGTTATAAGTACCAATTGGTGGGGGTAATATGATATGGTTTCCTTGTGGTTGGGTTTGGATAACACATAATTTATGGTCTAGAAAGGGTTTTTTATAGATTCCCAACTTTATATTTTATGGTTTTATATGACTAATTTCTAGGGTTTGAGGGTTTACATTATCATTTCCTACTAATATGTTTACAAATGTTTGTCATTGGTCCTTAGGGAGTCTTTGAATTAACTATCTGTATTCCCTATAATCATGTATATCATGTCCAAAAAAACTATGAAATATGAAATAGATATTAATATGGAAATTCCTAATACTCTAATTCTATTTTTGTTGACCAAATCATGGTGGGTTTTTACTTGAATAAATTATTGATTTTTTTATTTTGGATGATGGTCAACATGTTGATAATAATTTATGTGTATTTTTAAATTGAGAGATACAAGATGGAGGATATTTAAAATCAACCACATTAATTGAGGGCTAAGGATTATAGTTCCTCACACTTGTATTATTATTATTGTTATTGTTATTTTTATTTATGGGCTAAGGAGGGTTATTTTTTATAAGGTTTGGCATCTTGTTTTTGCCTATCATCCAATATATAGTGGAATTTTAGTGTCTATTTATAACCTTATAACATAGGTTTTTTGGGTTTATTGGCTTATATTTTTTATAATTCCCATAATTTTAATTTGGGACAACTATATTTCCATTGGTCCCATAGATTAGATAGCTAATATAGATGGTTGTCTAGTCAATTCCTATAAAATTTTCAATTATATCTTCATTGGATTGATATGGTATTTTTTGTACATATTATCTAATTTAATTTTTAATAGAGTGTAATAAGAGATCACATATTTCACTTTGAAAAATGTGTGGAGTTCTAGTAGAAGAGTATAAGACTTGTCATCTTATGATAAAATGGGTAACAAAATTGTTTTCTTATTTCTTTATGTGTATGAATTATCATATGTCAATATTAGGGAGTTTATAATATCAAAGGGTTTGAAAAACATATCCATGAATTGGTGAAATGAATTTATATACCCCTATGGAATGTGTTAATACTAATCAATTGAAATTCCTTTAAGGGGTTTTGGGAAAAAAGTTCAAAACTAACCCATCCCAAGGCAAGATCTCTTGAACAAAAGTAACATATACCTTGACATGTGCATTGGGATCTATTTATCCTTTATATTTATGGAGATCATGTAGGTTATGAGGTAAAATAACTCCTTATATACTATAATTGAGGGGTTATTACATACATTCAACATAGGTAGCTATAGCATTAAAGTCTACCAAAAGAATGGTAAGATGGGATTAAATAAGGGGACTTAGATAAGAATCTATTGGGTAATAATGTGGGGTATAATAAGTCAATAAATAATTTCTATGATATATTTACTTCGAATACATATGATAATAGGTTTTAAAAGAGTTAAATGAATCAACAAGATGTGGAGTTTTAAAAGGAGTCTATGTGGATGCTAGGTTGGTAGCCACATAACTCAAAGGGGTAAGAAGTGGTGGTGAATTTATCATCACATTGTTAAGAGGATTTTAGGGTGGTATAATATTAACCATTTAATTTTTAAGATGGGTTTAAGTATAAACACCTCCAACAATATTTTGAATAGGATACTGATATGATGGTGGAATGTTAGATTTTATTGGATTATGGTACCATGAGTAAGGATGCCCCTAATAATTTGGTTTGAATCATAATTGATGAGAGGTGGGTTAGATGGTTAAAGTGGTTGTTGGTAATTAGTCACTATAAAATGACTATTGGAGTGGCCTTATTTAGGACCATTATTGACCACTTCCTCACTCAAATAGGCGTGGTTTCTCTCTAAATCTCAAATGAAACCCACCAAAGTTAAGATTATTTAGTTTGGGGAAGAATTAATGGTGGTTATGGTGACCTTATTAGTAGCAAGTTTAGGAGGCATGATTTGATGACCATGAAAAAATTGGTTATATGTCTTTAGGGGAGACGTTTGGTTTTACTCTTATCGATTAACAATACTTTGGTTTTTGGTGTGGGCATCCAAAAGCACATGCAGTCTACTTATCCCATATTCCAAATTATGTATTCTATAAATGTATTAGTTATAATTGGATGTACTTTTAGCATATAATATTTTTATAATAAGTGATGGTCTTTTTGAAATATGAGAGTTGGTACCATTTATACTAGTAAAAAACATGTTAGAATCAAGGTGATTACTCATAGTTTCATATGTATCTTATATCTCATGGAATACCCTTATTCTAGTTTAGTTGTCGAAAGGTTGTTTTTGATACTAGGTTTATGTATTTTATGTGAAGGTGTTGTTATTTAAAATATGGATGGAGGATTCATTTTAATTTTCAAGAATCCTTATTTAGGAATCGAGCCCCAAATGTCTCTCAAAGATATCCTGACTAGACATATTCAAGGAGTATATGAATATACGTAAAATATAAAAAGGGGGAAAATGTAAAGTAAGAGATAAATAAATATTAAAAAATTAATGTTCAATTCACATTGGGTTCACCAATTTATGTACATGCAAAAATTAACCTGCTAAACTATGCATTTGACTTCCTAAGATCTGGTTGAGATAATTGACATAATGAATAGTTAGATGAACAAGTCTATGGATTAGGTTGGTTAATTTGAGGAATGTGGTTTTGGATGATATAATGCAATCAATTATACTTATTTTATTATAATATTTTTACAAATCACAATGTTTGTTGAAGGTGTTTAACTAGGAAAATACCAAATTCTAAGTTCCCTCTATATTGGTGATGACAAGATTATGTAGTTCATGATCAATGATAGGAATAAAGAAATTTACATAAGTAGGCCAAATGAATATTTATATTTTATTGATCCTATTAGGTTGGATATGCATAGTAAATTTAATAAAAATAAGATGATGCTAGTCTTAATGAAAAAAGAAAATGAAAGGTGAATGGATAAGCTTGGATGACATTGTATTATAACCTTTAGATGAGGGGGATTGACTATGGGAGGATTGGGAATTTTTAATTTCTCATAAAGAGTAGTAAGAGAATTAACTATGATGTTCATAATGGGGGTGTAATGAAATATTTATAATCTAAGCTCTACATTAATATCAATTTGTATGTTACTAGTAGGAAAAGGAGCTTTGACCCTAGAGATAAGACCAACACTAATAAGGTAAGGGTGTTATGGGAGTGTCATAAAAGAGGAAAGTAATTTTTTTTTTAAGTGTATAAAGTGTAGGATATTGTCTAGATAATTAATTATTAAAGTGATATGATTTTTTTTTAATGCTTAGAAAATTTTAGGGCTTGTGTTCATCTTGACAACATTTTTATGAATGTTTGAGATTGTTTTGATAATGCTTTGGAAAAATAAAATGAATTAATCCACTTGAAAAAAATATAATTATATAATTAATAAAGTAATAAATAATAAAATAAAATTAATGAATACTTATTATTTTTATTATTTTTCACTGTTTTGTATGCATGGAAACCTAAAACTAAAATTCTAGAATAAGTATGTAAGTGTTAATTTTTCCTAGTATTTTCCATTTTGTAAAATGGTTCTAAATGATATAAATTTTTTTTTGTATTTTATTATGAAAATTATATTTAATAATACTATGAAAATTATATTTTACATCATTCAAATATGAAATCAATTCTTAAAACCCTAGAAAGAACACATACTAATAATTCTAAAAATTGACTTCACTTAAATAAGCTAGAAACTGACTTTGAAAAATTTGAATATTTATGTATGAAATTAAATAATTAAAGGATGAAAGTATACAATTTTAGTATTATTAAAATTTTCAATTATATACCATAAAATAACATTCTTCACTAATGAAATGACCAAATTTTAAATCTAACATGTAAGTTTTAGTTACCTAGGTTGTCTAGGATTTAGTGTATATGTGATGTGTATGAAAGATTGTCTAAACCTGAGACTAAAATATTTTATTTGGATATACATACTATTTTGGTTTGATTAATTTACCCTATTTTATATGAAACACTATGCTATTTCAAGGAAACTAACATGAAATTGTAAAACAATAAATCTAGACTATGTTTTTATGCAAGAGAGGAAAGAGGGATTTATTTTATTTTTATTTGTTTTGATATTTTAAATATTTAGCAAATGTAATGAATAAATAAAAATAAACTACTAAATTTTAAAAAAATTAAATTAATACTAAATGTAAATTCTCTAACGTAGTTAATGGCTATGACCAAGTACAGGGACAAGATTTTGTTATGTAATGCATCCTCAAAAAGTTAGCTCATCCACTCAATAGAACCATATGAACTTTATAAAAAGTGATGGTAACAATAATATGGTATCAAGAGAAATATAACAAAAAATAAAAAAATCATGGAAAAGAATGTAACTATATTATGGCTAGCTTGTGTTGTTGATTAATCAATTTTGTCATCCAAAACTATGAGATTTACCATGAAGATGACCAAAGATAGAGATTTTTTTTTTAAAGTTCAAGCTAGGGTTCTATATATCTTGAAATCACCAATATTCAATGAAAATTTTGGATCCAAAAACCATTTAAAATTGAGATACTTGTAAAATAAGAAAGGAGGTTACATGTGTGTGTTTAATTATTGGCTAAAAACATCTAAACATAGGAGGAATAAGTATGTATTAAAATAAGAGTGGGAGTGATCTTGGCCATCATGAGGGTGAGAAAAAATCAAAACAAGAGATAAATCTTAAGAAAAGCATGAAATATGTAGGAGAACTAAATCTCAAATGCTAAATTAAAAAAATGTATACTATGAAGAAACTGGCATTATTTATAGGTGACACATTCAAAACTCTGGTAAAAGGTGATGCAAACACCCTATTCATTAATGAGACCACCCTACCAAATGACAAAACTAACACAAATGTAACACTTTTGTCATGGTACTTTAAGAAATCATCATAGAATAATGCATTCAAAAGAGGTAGTTTCATCATAATGAAGGGTGTTTTCATCACATAAATAGGTGGTTTCTTATTAATTGAGGTAACTTGAAAATTAATACAAAATTCCTATGAAAAGACAATTTAAAGGTTGAAAATGGGGCAAACGTAAAAGTAATAAATGAGAATGTCAAGGAGAACTAAGTCTAAAAATATTTTTATATATCCTTGCAGCATTATTGGGATTTTTGGGAATGTTTCACCATGTAATTTTTGAGTACATATATAATAGCCACACTTAGTGTTGACATATATGCACTAAATGTCCCATTTTCTTCATTGGAATCGTGTAAGAAAACATGTATAGATGAATAGTTCTCAGGATAAACATTCTAAAACAATTTAGATCATTAAATCACATACATTTTAAGAGATAAGAAATCAATATACCTAAGGGTATGCAAACCAAGATTCCACTTATTGAATGTTGTTTGGATAATACCATGGGGTGATTATGCCATAATGAGATGAAATTGTTGAAAGTGTAAGTTAATAACTATTAATGGCTCAACCACCATTGGAGAAGGATGGATATAACTTGTGTAAGGTATAATCCTCAAACATAATACCCAAAATATTATAATAATTCCTTTTTGAAACATTAAAATAGTCAGTACATAAAATTGAAACCCAAAAATAGGATTGTATGTAAAAGTGGAACCCATAAATAGGTTTGTATATAAAATTGAAACCCAAAAATAAATTTCTATGTAAAATTAAACCCTAAAAATAGGTTTTTATGTAAATTTAAAATACAAAAATAGGTTAATATATAAAAATACAACCTCTACACACATAATATAGACCAAAATTTATTACATAGTACCATAATTCCCTATTTATCTATAATATAGAAAATAGAAAAGTGTTTTCATGAATAATTTTCATTCCTAAATATGATCCACTTGAATTGATTTTTTTAACATAAAACTTAATTAATATTATTCAACTATGAATAAGTACATTTTTATTTTTCAAACTCCTAAAAAATAGGAGTCAAACCTTATCACTCCAAACTACACAATCCCTAAAATGCTCACTCAAGCCTATCTTTGAGTGAGTGACAACTCATGTACAATGTATTCAAACTAATATTATTTATTATTATGTACTTATGCATTAGTAAATTATATATTATCCAATATTATACCCCATAGTATGAATGTGGGGATAAAACACCATTCAAGTATTGAAATGAACATGTAATTCACACACACACACACACACACACACACTCACACACACACACACACACACACACACACACACACACACACACACACACACACACACACACATTGATGGTTAGTAACACATCAACCATGGATAGGGACCCATAAACTAATTCATGTTTACATATCAGCTAAACCAACATAAGTAGTGGGAATGGCCTCACTACAACCCTTATCAAAATCATATTCTAATATATAATTTTTGTATGGTTCTCCTCTACTTAAATTTAATAATAATGGATAAAAATATCTATTCACAATAAGTGTTATGATTATCAATACATTTTACATTTGTAACCTCTATCATTCATCGTTGCCACCTGATTATGAATTAAAAAAATGAAAGAAATCACACTGACTATTTTTCTCATCATTAGTATATTTAGCACATATATGTTTCCAAGGAAATTATGTTTCCCTAATAATGCATGTATTAAAATAATAATTTTGGGTTTTATAATAAAATTTATGCTTTTGATGACATACACTAATTATGTAACTCCCAACTAACAAGACTTTGATAATAACACTTTTAAAAATAACCACATATTAACTAAAGACAATATTAATAAACTATAAAATATTTCAAAATTGATATATAATTAACTTATGTCAATGAAATTCTACAAATAAATAAGCAAAATATAAATTGACACTTTGGCAAATACTTATTAACAACCCACTATTTTATACTTAAAATTTAAACAAACTACAACTATATTAGAAACTATATTACCTAAGATCATTGATTATATAATAAAACTAATAAATATTAATTTATAAATACTCAACTATAATCCCATATCTATTGAATCTTCCATTAATGTAATTTATAAGAGTGTGCACAAAGGTTATTGAGTTCATCTGCACATTAGAACAAGGAAATAGAGCCACAAAGACTACTAGTTAGATTAGGAGCATGAAGTGGATATTGAAATCATGGAAAAACACATGGGTGGATAGTAGATTTAAATCTATTAGTAGTAAAAATTAGATAAATAAAATATTCAGTATGTGGCTTGGTAGACCACATAGTTGTAGACTGTTGACATAATATAAACAAATTATTAGAAAGAATGAAGACAATGAGGGATGGATGATGATGATTTACACATAAAAAATATATGCACGAGTAGTATTTTGTTATGGATTTGGATTTATAGGTCTATAAATGAGAGATATAAATAAATACATGTGTCTATGCCAATATGGGTCTACATCAATGATACACACAAGTGTAGTTTTTGGACATTATAGAAGTCACTTAAATATGATATCAGACTTCAATGAGGCTGAAATAGGAATGCACTACACAAATAGATCTATAAACAATGATGTGAAACCTATCTAAATAGATACAAGTTTTCTCAAAGTGATGTTGTATAATTTTAGATGGTAGTACTTAATACATGATATGGAAAATGATAAAATAAAATAGTGCATGTGTTTATGATATATGATGCATGATTATAATAATGGTTAGGTCCAAGGTCATACAAGTTTATGTCCCAATAAATATAACTACATGGGTATAAATTTAAAATATGGCACACAAAGCAATCATAGCTAATATACATGATCTTGTAATGTATCAGGCATGTGTAGACTTAAAATAATTGAATAAAAAATATCAAATTATGAAAAAACTCTAGAGTGCTTTAATAAATCTAAAAAACACTATGTTAAAAACTATGAAACTAATTCAATCTAAGATACAAAATCTTATCAAATTATTCTCTCTCATCCATAGGTGAATCGCAATACAACTACTATTTTAAAATTGATTAGACTTTCATCACAATAAGGGTCAAGTATTTATTAGATACCAAATAAAATTTTGGTACACACAACAATCAATTAATTTTATTCAACTATGAATAATTAAATTTATAGGTTTATAAACTCTTACAAATTAGATGTCAAGCCTAATCACTCAAAATTCACACAATCCTTATAAATGTTAGTGAATAATAAATCACATACAATGTACTCACACTAATAATATTTATTTATTATAAATCTATGAAGTAATAAAATATAGAAAATCCATCATAAACCTTAAAGTGATATAATATCCCAATGTCATAAAATGCCTCTCAATTTGATAAATGTACTTAATCTAAGCCATATAATTTAAATAACCTATCTCATAATGGCATATAATGTCTTAATTGTTCCTCATATTTTTTAGAATGCCCTAGATATGTATTAATTTACTCAATCTATACTACCTAGATCACATAATCTATCAAAAAATGTGAAATGTATGTTTATCATGGCATTAATCTCTAAGATAAGCCCACTATGTTCCCCATTTAGTTTTTATAAATTAAGGTTAAAGATCACTCATATCAAAATAAATATTTATTCATATCATGTGTTATATATAAATATATAAATATGTATAGTATGTGTATAAACATGATGATATATTTCATCATAGAAAAGTTTGAACATTATAAGCAATATGAAATATGTAATCCAAGTCAATGGGTATACATGTGTCAATGTCTAGTATATATATCAATGAATCATGAAATGATAAGAATCATTATAAAATCATGATAAAAATAATAGAATCACATATAATGTAAGTATGTTTGATATAAATCATGGAAGAAATCTCATGCTAATAGTTATATATTATCCATGCACATGTGCATGAACATAATAGAATGATCAAGGAGTGCACAAGATCATGAGACATGGCATGACTCTAACCTGACATGTTAATGACATGGACTATAGGATTCATTAAAATAACTAACATGAAACATTATGATGCAATCAATGTTTTCATAGAACATGTATCATAACACACATCAACAATCAATCAATGTCATAATCATCAATATCAAGAATGCATTCAGAAATCAATGTAAGTATACATAATAAATAAATTTCAACATCTATAAAATCAAAATATCCATATGAAATACCACTTTGGAAAGTATGAGAAAAATAAATTTATGTGTAGCGGTCTACTATATTCCTTCCTTTTATATAGAACCATGAAACTCAGATTGTTTCATAGTAGACCCATGTATATAACTATTCATAATATGCTTTCCAAAAATACCTAAGATAATATTCATTCCTTTTTTATATAACCATGAAAATTGGATTGTTTCATAATTATGGACTCATCCAAACTTGATGTACCCATCCCATTCCTCAAAATGATCAATTTTAAAATTAAAAATATTTTTATGGGTCAAAACATATGTTACACATGTCAATGGTTTGAGAAAGTAATCAATGATTCCCATATAAATATGCAATATTTCTAATCTTATTTCTATCTATTATTTGTCAAGAAATTGTATTATACACATCAAAACATTCAAACAGACTACACTATTCTTTTTAATTCAACCATTAGTCAAAAGTTAGATCACATTTTACATTGATTTATGGAGGAATATAATATACATACACCTAATGAGGATAAATACAAGAATTTTAAATTCTCTCTTCATAGTATTAGATATATATGCAGTGCTCAACCATTCATTGAGGAGTGGTTGGGGTTAGCTTAACCCACCTTCTTTCCCCTTTTTCAAACCAAAATATAGCATCAAAATTAGACCTAGATTTCAATGAGAAGGAGAAAGTTCTATATAATATCACACACAAATATGTATTTAATAATGCACATATATATGACATACTATTAGGTGTAATGTACTTTTTGGGAACAAATTAAAAAAACTCACCTAGATGAAACCATAATATTGTAAAATATAGCATGAGTCGATACCATGCACAATTGAAATATTTTATCTAATCAATCTAGAGACTTAGATCTTAATTTTACTGATTGATAGTCCAATTTCAAGCCATTCTTGTCATCTTTATTTAGTCTTAGACCTGCACAATATAGTAAAATTCTAAGTATCTTATCCTCTTAGGTATTTTCCATTTATACCAATTACAACTATCAAAATCAGATTCTACATTTTACATTTATATTAGTAATTAATAATAACATATTATAGTTCAAATTTATACCTTATAAAATATCATAAAAATAATTGAAAAAGGTTAAAAATATTGGTGAACCCATATATTTAATAAACATATGCAAAACCTAGGTTTCCATTAAGGTTTCACTCATATTTATAGGGTTTTATATTTTAGTCTTAGGTTTTCAATTTCAATTTTTATTTTCTCCATAAAAAAGGTAATAAATATTTTATCCCTATCTTTTTTCATATTTTCATTAGTTCATTATATTCCATCAAATAAGGTTGGCTCCCTAATCCTTCTAAGGTGAAGTGCTAGATTAGGTGGTGTACATATTGAGAAAAAACAAATTCCTTTGGTTTCATCTAAAATGGCTAAAATAAATGCAGTAAATGTTCAATATTTTTCTTATTATTGTGATGCATTAATTATTAAATAATATGTACAAACATAAGATTATGTTAAAATGAGTGATTCATAAGATGTTAAGCAAGATAATCATGAATACTAAGATATAATCCACCCTAATGACCTTAATTAGGTAGATATTGAATAATTTAAAGCATTTTTTAATTTTTTGGAATCAAATTCATCAAATTCATCAATAATTGGATAATATTTTAATATATATTCTAGATTTAAAAAATTTACAAAAAACTAAGGTGTCACATATGAAGAACAATTAACATGAGTCTGTATGCACCTTTTTTTTATAGAGTGCAACATTTTTACAAATTTAATGATGATGAAACTACCTCCAATAAATAAACACCTTTTGTAGATCCATTTTCATTTTCATTTCCTCCTTTTTATTCTTTTCATACCTTCCCTAAGTGTCAATCTTGAGAAACATGGCTTTAAATACTTAAAACCTTTACTCTTTTATGTGCACAATAAAAACATCATGGAAGTTATGGAACCATCATGAAATTTTCCAAAACTATCATGGTTATTTTAATGACTATCACCTACATATAGTGGTGGTTTGACTACCACTGCATTATCTCTTAAACTTAATATCTTAGACATGCATTTTCATGCATTTTATATGTTCAATACTCCTTCTTTGATTGTATGTCCTCATGTTCACTCCTTATCAACTCAATAACACTCTAGAACATTCTATACCATATATAATTTCACTCACAATCAAGTCTAATTAACTCCCAATTATAATAGCTAATCTGATTTTATGAATAGCTCTCTTTATAATGAAAATAAGGATTAAAAAATTGTACTCAAAGACTATAATTTGAGAAATTGAGGAATCTTTAGTCTACCTTATATTTTTTATTAGAGTATAATCCAAATCCTTCCAAGAAAATTTTATTTTCCATTACAATTTAGAAAAGTCTCATAATTATACTCCAACATTACACCACTTGTGAGGACCAACCATATTTAAACTATCATTTCTCTTCATCTTTTTCTTGCAATTTGATTTTTTTCATATTCCTCTTTATGATAAAATTTTTGTATATATTGAGAAAATTCATAAGGAGGTAGCATATTGATGACATGGAAGCATCAAACTCAATAATTCTCTCTTCCAACTTGTCATCTACCTTTGTCAGTTTAAGGAAATTTATTTTTTCTTTTGATTTCATATGTTTTAAGTAGATTATAATTTTATCTTATAAATCTATTTGAAAATTTTAAAAAGAGTTAAAATATGAATCATTTATATTAAATTTTTAAAATTTTAAATAATCTATATTATTAAATTGAATTTTCATATAAAGTCTCAACAATAGCTCAAAAAAAAAAACATTTGAATTTAAATCATTCTAGATTTGCATGTTAACTTTTAAAACTCAAAGATTTAGTTTCTCTCTCTCAAAATTTCATTTTATCTTAGTTTTTTTTTTCATCACGCACACACAAACACACACACACACAAACCAGATAGTTATTCATCTCCATTTTAATTTTTTTTTATAAAACCAAATAGAGAAATTAAATTAGTTGACATCTTCCATTTCTAGTAGTTTACTCAATTAATCATTTTCATGCACTTCTCGATTAAATTTTAGTTAGTTAGTTTCAAATTTCCATTTTCTATCTAAAAAGAATAAAAATAATTAAATTTTATATGTATTTACAACAAACATTTAGTTTTACATGTGCATTCCAAAAATAAAAAAAATATATTCAGGTAAATTATTAATTACACCATTAGAACTTAAGTTTACATAGTAATAAAATTTCATAGGATTTCCTATTCTCTTATTTTAAGTGAATAATGCATTTGGGAATGTAACTTCCTTTAAATTGTAAGTTGCACATGAACATGTTCAAATATAGTAAATTCCAAACAGAAAACCAAAGTGGACTTTAGGCCACCTATTATAACTACTTACATTTATGTAAGCACTAGTGTTAATTCAACCATGTGTATTGATGAGGCTCTTTAGGCTCTTATTGGAAACCCTCTCTTCACCCATTTTAGCAATGGGAAGTATTATGTAAATCCTTTATGAGATTTATTAAAGAAGAGAGTTATATTATTATATCTAATTTTATTTACAAAGTATATTGAGTGGATTTTTACAAAAACATGATCCTAGAGTGTAGAAGTGTTGAAACAACTTATGTATTATCACTTTATCCTTTTCTATGATTAAATCAATAATAAAATAGTCAAATTCATGTTTAATTAATTTTCATCAAAAAAACATTTAGAAAAGCACAAAAAGAATTCAATTTTTATTTATTTCCAAAAAAACATTTGATTCAATATTTAAATTTATAAATTTAAAAAATACAAAAATAAATTTGCATTTAGGTAGTATTAATTTATGTTTTACATTCCTATTCAAAAAATATAAAAATACTTTTTAATTTCATTCCATCACTCTTTTTTCTCATAATTTTTAACTCATAGATACAAATAATTATTTTATAAAATAATCAAATACATTTACATAAACCATACACATAAAATAATTTAATTATAAAATAACATAAAACATGTAGAAACACAAAGACAAAATTTAACCAATCATCTTGACACCTTTGGATAACACTCCTACACAAGCACATCCTCATAGGGTAGGACATTTTCATGAGTTCTTGCTCCAATTCCAGTGAATAATATCCAAAGAAACATAGACATTGACCTCCATTTAAAGTTATTTCATTCCAAAACATTATTAAATATAACCATTATCTATCTAAACACCCTAGACAAATAATAAAGGTTATCTAAAATATAACTAGCTAGGTAGATCCACTTATTGGCATGAAAAAAAATAATATTCTATATCCGATCCATTTCTCACCCTCAAAGTTAGCCCTATCTAATTTAATTTCACTTTATGTATAACATTGACTATGAAATATTAACCTAAGTGGAATGGTCAAATACCATAAGTCATCCAACCAATTTTCAATCCATTTAGAGAAATTAAAATTGACCGTGAATTATGTTATTTGATTTTCCTAAAGTTGGGTTATTATTTATATCTCATCATTACATTTTTTTAATATTAATTAACACTTTGAGGTAGCCAAACTATATTTTCATATGTATAATTAAGAAAACCAACCAACTTATCTCATATAATGAGATTGAAATAATCATCCACATTGGCAAGTTCATATTATTCTATGAATTTATCCACTTCAAAACAATCATCTAGATTAATAATTTGCACCAAGATAACATTAATTTTTGGTTATTTTAGAATGAACTTGATAGGTTGAGTGTATAGGAAATCTCATCACTTTTCATGCATACAAATATGGTGAGCCCAACATGAAATGCTTGTCTTTTTGTTATTATCTAATTTATTTTATTTATTTGAATCATTTATTTCTCTTAGTGAATATGTTAGGTGGGAATTTTCTAGGCCTTTGGGCCTTGATTATTTTATAAGAATCATTCGAGACCAATAAAAACTTCATTATATGGTTGAGATGACATTGAAAGTAAAATAAATGAAAATATGTCTCCTTATGAATCTTATCCATTAAAACCACAAACCAAGTATCATGGTAATCCAAGTGCTACAATATTATTTAGAGACTGTCAATAATTATTATAATTTAAATGGCATGAACTTAACTAGTAAGGGATGATTATATCAACACATTATATCTATATCCAAAATCAAATTATAAATGCATGTCTCTAATATAATTGAAAGATTTTATTAGTAATTGATAGAGTTCACATTATATGAGAGTGGTTACTTAGGCTAAAATTACCTTCACCAAATCATAACACAAACCAATCCTATTTCACATCATTCAAACAACCAAAGGTGACTCCTCCTAAATCATCATATGTAAATCAGTTCATATTAGGCTATCACCATGCTCTCTCGTAGACTCTTATGAAAGAGGCACCTAAATCCACCACTAATAGTACTCTAAATTATATCATATCCACCTTTGTGGGATGCATTATAGATCTAGAGATAATCCAAACATCTATTCTAACTGGTCATTTAAATCAATAAATGACATCTAACTTAAATAAAATAATCCACTCCTCTCTTATTTTAGTCCCATCAAAATCCTATCAATCTCCTTAGCATTAACCCAATTAATTTCTAATTGATTTTAAACTTGAACAAAAACCTAAATACCTTCTTAAATTTTGTGTTCTTGGTCATGCATCCACAAACATATCCTCACCTAATAAGTATCCCACTTACACTCTTGCTAGTGCCCCTTTATGTTATGTTGTTCCAAAGAATATGGAAGTCAACACACTACCACCCATGGTCATCCTGAACTACATACCCATTATTTCACCACCCATGTACATTTCACCTATACAACCACCAATTGGTTTACCTCCTTCATTCCCTTTACTACCATATTTACACATGTTTCCAAGTAAACATAACTAGATGACTATTTTTTTACATATTATTCTCTATCCACTAAAGTGATAGTTCTCACCCTTGGTTGTTTTATGCCCACATCCAATTTAAATATTTATCCCAAAACCTATCCTGATATATCTTCAATGGACTTCTCCACAATGGGGACATACACTGAATATCTCAAGGAACCTCTTAACCATGAATTTATAGGAGTCCTCTTGCCACACTCATCTCCTAAACTCTTTAAATATAAGGGATAAGATGACCCCAATGTACATGTTAAGGCATACTTCATATAAATTAGATAATTCTTACCTTTAGAATGAATGGTGGCCAAGATTTTCCATTAAACCTTTGATAATGTTTTTCTAAACTGGTATTAACACCTCCCTAAATCTTCAATCCATTATTTTAGACAACTCATAACATATTTTTGTAAATTATTTGATATGAAAATATTTCTTTATACTAACATATTGTATTTTTACATATCAAACAGGAATATAATAATTTTATTTCATAATTCATTGTGAGGTGGCATAAATTACTTTATTCCTATGTCAATTCCCTACACATGGATCAAAGAGAGTTATATGATATTTTACTCCACTTTATTTACAAGGAAAATAGGGAAGACATTCATAAATTCAATTATATATTTTATGAAGAAACACTAGAGCGTGCATTCATAATTGACTAACAAACCATAGATAGTGATTATAGAACTTATGGATCAAATGAATGACATGCTACCTCCAACCACAATAGTTGGCAATATCAAAACAATAATAATAATAATAATAATAATAATAATAATAATAATAATAATAATAATAATAATAATAATAATAATAATAATAATAATAATAATAATAATAATAATAATAACAACAACAAATGGTCCAAGGTCTAAAACCAAAATCACAACACTGTGACAAACAGTGTGATGATTTAACATAAAAGGAACAATATTTTTAACAATAAACAAAGTCTAAATGCAAACAATAACAACAAAAAAAGCAATGGGGTGGGATAAATCCAAACCTTACACTTATTTTTTTATTATATACTTTAACTATTCATTACCTCATGAAAATATATACCATGACTCAAATGTCCAATATCAAAATTAACACTTTTATTAAATAATAATCAACAAGGGTTCGATAAAAAAACATAATGATTTGTGGATAATGATCCCAATGTTTATTATTTTTTCCATATAACTATTATCCAAAATACTCACACTTGTAATAAGTATAAAGATTAATTCAATGACTCCCTGAGGACTAATGAGAGTCATTCATAGATATATTTTTGGGAAGTGCAAATGAAAACGTTCAATATTCTAAAATGGGTCCTATGGTGCCTCAAAAAACTAACTTGTGCATCTATGAGAACCCATTTCTTAACCAAAACTAACATAATAAAAAAAATATGCCACAATATAATCGAACCAAATATTTCATTATATTTAAAATTGTCATGCTAAAGCCTCAAATTATACATTAAAAAAATGAATATTCCCCTTGCTTAGGCCCTAAGGGAAAAAATAGGCTAATATGAATGGTATAATTATATATTGACAAAGAGTTGATTCTATTAAAAAACATTAAGGAGTACCAAATATATAATCCTCTCACAAATTTCATAGAGATCAAAGTTTAATATAACCCAAACTCATGGGAAATTTAACCTTGTCATGGATCTCACAAATACCGTTTGTCATATTCATTCATGGATTTTCTCAATAATTCCCTTGACTATAATTTGGCACTAATCAATGGCTTTAGGCTTGGTGATTAGGCTAGTGCTACCCCACCTCTAGAAACCTAGATCAATCATATTTATCTTGGCATGTATCTTCTAAATAAAGATTCTAGGTACACTAGAAATTTATTTTACCTTAGAATCTTTCCTATTGATACCAACATGGCCAAAAGAAGATATCATTCCTTGAGAATATATGTATGGATCTAAAAAAACTATGTAAGAGAGAAATATTTGATGATGGGGTTTTATTCAACATAGGTCATACTTTATTTTATTTATAAGCTTAGGTATGAAGAAAAAAAATTCTAGGTCCATAAATACCCTTTTAAAACTATGATATTCTCAAATATATTTATATTGGGATCATAGTTTTGTCAGTCACTTTGGGACCTAAAATAATGCTTATAGAATTTCATGTCATAGATAGGGACAACAACTATAATATGATTTTTTGGAAGCATTGGATATAAAAAACAAAGGACATCACTTTCACTTAGTTCCATTGGATAATATTATTACATTTAGGGAAAGTTTTCCTTAACTAGGGTGACCAAAATATTCTGATCTTTATCAAGTAAACATAAAGAGAAAGACAAGACTTCTTATTGACTACCACTTTACCAACAATAGAATAAAAAATCCTTCTCTACCTGAAAAGAAATACAATCCTACTAAAATTTTGTAATGAATTATAAAATAAAATTTTAGAGGTCTTAAAAACCCAATAAATAGAAATAGAGACAAAAATGTATTGCATATAATTAAATTACTTAGATGTTTCATAATAATGGAATAATATATCAAAGAACTAAGAGTAGAATAATTAGATTTACAATAATAATTGACAAAAGAGTAAAACACTTGATAATAATGACTAAGATTCTTCAAGGGGGAAACCTCCACAATAATGCATTAAGATCAGAATTCATAATACAATGATAAAATACTAATCAATACATCCTATGTATACTCTACTTAGCCATGGTTATTCCATAGAATGACCATACTAAGAACATATATAAATTTAATAAGATATTATGAAATGCATGTAAGTCAAAATTCGGCCACACATGTCCATAATTGTGTTATATTTTAAGGGCATAACATTCCCCTCCCCTCTAAAACAACATTTCCCTCAACGTTGAATCAACTTTAAATATTTATGTAGGAAATCTTCATCCTCCCATGTTGCATCTTCATGATTTAAACTCCTTAATCTCTCTTACGCTAAGTTTATTATAAAATAAATCTTAATTAACGTGATTATATACTTTAAAAAATATTGAATGGACCCTATTGGAGATGCATGAATCTTTTCAATGAACTTATGTTTTAGGATAAAATCCTTACATAGTTAAAATCTATCTTTATATCATAATGTGTTTCCTTTCAACTCAATTTTTTCAAAAACACTTGAACCATGTTGAAGATTATAAATTGTGACCTATGTATCCCTATCATTCTCCCATTTTGATCTTGATTATTCTAACTCATATGATTTATAAATGGTCATTACACATAATAATGCCTCAATTGATTCATCCCTCCTAGAAATTGCACCTGCTACCATATTATCTTTTCCTTTCTTATAGACTATTTCAAAGTCATTTACTAAAACTTTACTTAACCATTTTTATTTTTATTTTTATGATAATAATTATTCTAAAAAGTATTATAGACTATAATGATCATTCTTTACCTGAAAGTGTCTACCTATAAGATAAGGTCTACATTGCTTGACTACTTGAAGAATATCCATCATTTATTTCTCATAGATTGGATTGAGATTATTTTTTACCTTGATTTGATGACTCTTCAATGAAATGGTTCTTCCTTCTTGCATGAGTATTATGTCTATGCCATATCTTGATACCTCATATTAAATAACATATGTTTTGGGAAATTAGTAGTCACTAAAACTAAAGTGGTGTACATAGTCTCTTTTAGTTTCTCAAATGTCTTAGCAGATGGTTCAGTCTAATGGAAGGAATATTTATTTTAAAATGTTATGAGTGGAGTTGTTATACTTACATAATTTTAAAAAAATCTATAATAGTACCTCATTATCCCTAAAAATACATGAAGATTCTTGAGTGTCTATGGAATTTACCACTCCATTATTTCTTTAATATTCTCATGTCCAACTTTGACTCCTTCATGTGAAAAAATATGACCCAAGTACTCCACATCATGAATGAAAAAAAATATTAGGAAGGTTTCTCATAAGCTGATGTTGTTTCAAAACTAACCATGCCTATTTCACATGACTCAAATATTCTTCCCAATTTTTTTTGTAGATTAGGATGTAATCAAAAAACACCAACATAAACTTCCTTAGAAAAGTCCGCAAAAAATATTCATCAAAATTTGAAATGTAGATAGTGCATTTATGAGACAAAAATCATGACCATAAACTCGTAATGGCCTTCATGAGTTCTTAATTTTTTTATGAATATCCTCATCTTTAATCAAAATTTGATGATACCCAAAATGAAGATCTATTTTTGTAAAATAAACAACACCATGTAATCCATCTAAAAAATAATCAATGACCAGAATAAGTAACTTAATTATTAAATTATTTATAGTTAGGGCACATCCTCCAAGTGTCATCGTTCTTCTACACCATGACAATAGGGGAAGAATATTGACTATGGCTATGTCAAATAATACCTGCATAAAGGATCTCATGTACCATTTTTTTAGTTTCACTTTTATGAGCATATGTATACATATATGGTCTAATGTTTAGTGGTTTAATACCAAGAATCAGTCTTATGGCATGATCATGTCCTTTACTAGTTGGTAGGATTTTTTTCATTATGGAAAAACCTATTAGCTGGTCATAAAAATAATTTATAAATCAGGATGTGTAGACACATGTGTTGGTTGAAATTCTAAGGAAAATAACCATGATACAAATCCTTCATCCCTATTTTTAATAATCTTCATCATTTGATGAGAACTAACCAATGGGGATTATTTTATTCTAATCATAATAGCTTAGATGATATATCTTCTAATGGAATTAGATGAATAGTTCTTGTAAATTCATCTCTATTGTGCCCAAAGTCATGAGCCATTGTAATACCAAAATAAATTCAACCATATCCATGGGAATAGAAAACATAGGAGAATTAATTAAGTACTCCCCAATGGTAATCTTAATACTAGGGAATTTTATAACATAGTTGATTATGCCGTCATTTAAAATCATGACTTAATATTATGGACCTATATAAATAAAACAAATCAAATGAGTAGCCAACTTACCATTGATGAAATATGTGTACTTTTGAGTCAATCAACACTACCACATTTTTTTGAGGAATCCCATCACCTTGATATTTTAATGAGTACTTATAACTAAAAGGGAATGACATGATATAGTAGGTTGATAATATTCAAATTTATCCTTTGGTTATTTAATGCCCTCACTTAAGGCATCATAATCATCATCATCATCATCATCATCATCATCATCATCATCATCATCGTTATTAAAACCTTCAATGTAGAAAAACTTCTTTTTGACACATTTATGTCCTTTTCTCCACTTTCCATCAAAACTAAAACATAACCCTTTGGAATGATTCTCTTAAATTTTTTTGAGGGGTAAATATTGTATATTTTGGAAATGATGGTGATGTGAATTTTTTTGGGTCATTTTATGATCCAAGGTTGTGTTTTGTTTATTTAATTATTTTACTTTTTTAGGTTAGATTTTTGGGTTAGTTGAAACTAGTTAGTTGGTTTTTCATAACCAAATCCATAATATTTTTAAATATTACATGATGTAAAAAATAAAATAAGTTGAATGTTGAATATATTTTATAATTATTCCTTATTATCTATGCTTGAACAATGGTATCATTGCCACATTGAATGAGGATTTTTAATCTAGTTAAGGATTAAATAATAAAATAGTTGTATAGTTTAAAAATCTATAGTCATAAGAGTCCCATTTATATTTATTAATTACACTAAAAAATCTAGATCTATGATGATATCTATAGTGTGACACATCAATTGATGATGTCTTGGGAATTTGAAGATGAGTAAAAAAATTATAGACCATAGAAATTTGAATAAGAAAATTTTATGGGTATCTGATAGTACTTCAAAGAAAAACAATGACTTGTAATCGATCTCCCTAGACTATATTTAAAACACTTGAAATCAATATCACTTTTATAATTGAGGATTGTTGAGATCAACATGCCCCCCTTTTTTTAAAATGAAGACTCCATGAAAAATCTAGATCATTCACCCTAAGATGTACCTCACCTTTAGTACAAAATGAATTAAACCCCCCTTGTATGACTTAAAATATTTAGAAGTCATGATAATTTATGAAAAATATTAATGAAGTGTTTTTGAATATCTCATTAATGTCTAATTCACTTAAATGATTTCTAATAATCTAGATCTCTTATAAGGGGTTACATTTAAAAACCAATGTATGATCCATGGAACTTGACCAAGGTTGTTTAATCAAGGTTTTTTGAATCATAATCTAGCTTTAATTATGACATAATTCATGTTTGGGAATATGGTGTACCTTAATCCTAAGTATTATAATAAAGTCTAATTCTAATTTTATGCTCAAGGTTTACAACTTTAGGCTTGTCATTTTTCTTTTCATCTCATAGATTTCTAACTTTTACACCTTTTAATTTAGAAAGAACCCTAATGCTAGCTCAACTTCAGATAAAATGTGTTAGTTTCACCTTCATTTGTTACTCAGTCACATAATTTCCATACTTTATCGCATATATTTTTTCCTTTAAAAAATTCACAATGTGACTCAATGAGAGTTTGCCACTTGTCACCCAGTCACTACATTCTAGATTATGAATAATTTGAAAAGTTTATGATCCCATGACTTAATAATAACATGAAATGTGGCATCTATTCATGGCCTTCTAAGTCTCACAACAATTTTATCCTATCACATCATGCCATTTGGCACTCGATCATGCCCCATAGTTAAGATGTAATATTCCAATTTCATAACATAGATATTGCATGACAAGATAGCACTCGGTAGTAAGACACTTAATCTTGGGTATTTATATGTGATGTGAAAGCCATGCATTAGTTGAGAGAAATGGGATGAAGACACATGGACTCATTTCTCATAGTAATAATATGATCAAAGGAAGCCTTGAAACCTAATGACTGCCTGATCAAATTAAAATGTAACACATGGAAAAGTATCATGGTATATGGGTCCATTAATAATTTCATTTAATAAATCCATACAACAATGTGATCCAATAAAAAATTACAAATTCATAAATTAATAAAAGTTTTGAGGCCACATCAATCAAATTATGAAAGGGGATGATTCATGTGATAATTAAAGATGAGCAATCCAATCAGAAAATGACACTTAAAAAAGTGTCATGTGACCCACCCAAATGATTGAATATTTAGAATAAAAGGCTAAAATCCTGAGAGGGTGACAATAATTGAGTACGCATCAAAATATCACATAGGTGGCATTTAGATATTCATAAAGCACTGATAGTAGGCATAAATTAAATGTTGATAGAACTTATTTTAGGGGATACAAATCCATATTACTTCACTAAAATGTCAAGCCTATGATGTTAATATATGTGGACCAAGCAAGGGAAATGATTGGTTTATTTATTAAAGTTTTGAGGCCATTAAATTAAAACTAAATAGTCACCCCAACATTAAATCAATACGAATTAAAACACTTTTCATTAATGACTCACATTATTTAGATTAAATTCTAAATTTGGATTTGAATGCTTATTTCTTCAAAATAATAGGTTCACCTTTAGTTTCTATTTGCTATTATTCAAAGCATTCTATGAGATTTATGAAGACTTTTATATATCCCTCCGCCATTAAATCAAGGTACAAGCTTGTCAATCATGCAATTTTAAACCATGGTTGATGTTGAAGCATATGAATTCAATATGTAATAATAAATCCCATTCATCTATATTTATAGGATAAATGTTATCTTTTGGGATTACCAAATTTAACTTTGTTGCATTGGATACTAGGGATAAGAATTATAATGATGTGTTATACCACATAAAGAACATTATACACTGAAATAATGACAATGAAGAAGACATGAATGAGGTAGAAGATAGACTAAAGATTTTGGTGCTCAATTTCATAGATTTAAACAAAGTAACATCTAACCCATAGGTACTTCCTTGTGTAGAGTTATTTTACCATATGTTATTTTAATATAAATGCATTTATAATATGATCAAGTCTTTAAATTTAGGCCAATATATTACCTTCATAGTTGGGTTAGCCTTTTAGTCTTACTATGTTTTCCCCAAACTAGAGATTAAGTACAATCAAGATACTTTGACTTAATGGCTTCAAACCCATAATATCAAGGATGTATTAAGGGACTAGGTTGAGAACAAAGGGAAGTTTGTGTGAAAAAATAAAATTATCCAAATTCCCATTACATAATTCAAAAGGGGAGTAATAATGGGAATGGCCATGATGAACTAATTTCATGGGGCTAAGGATATAGGTCATGTGGATGAAAAATGGATCCCACTTCTATCTATGATAGTCGATGATGTAAAGACTCCCCTTTTGGGAGAAATTATATCTTGTAATTTGAAGGCCCAAATCAAAATATTTATGGCCAACTAGGGAGATCATTTTTACATGATGTCTTGCTTAGTGGATGCCATTTTCACCACTCAAAAAAATTTGCAGTTCACCAATTGGGACCCAAAGCTAAAATGGAATATTCCTCATACCTTATCAAAGGTTATAATGTACAAGTATAAGAAATATTTGAGGGCCATATCTAAACATTTATATCACATAGTATATTGGGAAATACATTAAAATCCCATGCCTAGATTGTCAGAAGAAATTAAAATAACCTTGAGTAGCTTGGGAGCCTATTGGTATTACCCAAATTTCAAGTTCTAAGGGTGGTTGGAATAAATATACCCCCCTTAGGTTACCCATTATAGTGCTATATAAGTTGGCTGAGCAAGAAATTACTTATTAGTTATACGTAGGAGTGGATGAGTGATGGAAGAATAAAACAAGAGGATTAATTCAACCTTAATTACCCAATATTTTTTAGTTTTAGATAGAAAACTAGCATTATGTCATTACAATTTCCAAACAAAGACCTATTTTTAACATAGAAAAGGATGACATTATGTAGTAGGACTCATAACACATAGATTTTGAACATTACATCAAACACAAGTCAACCTTGAGAATTTCCTACCACCATGAGTCTGAGGATGAGTATAAGTTCTATATTAATGCCTAAAATGATCAAGAGGTGAAAAAAATTTGAAAGATGTTAATGTTCCACTTGTTATGGGTAGACTAAAATATGTTGGCTATTATGAAATTTTCAAGTCTAAAAGAGCTCAAGTAAGTATATCCACATCTATAATTTATATTGCTGATGTTGAAGAAGAGAGACCAAGTAACCCTCAAATAAGTCATATAAACTTACAAACATTATCTCTTACTTTGGGGAAGGGAGAAGCTAAGCTTAAGGAATACATTGAGTAAGTCTCTATTTTAGAAGTAATATCCAACACCCCATTCTAGGTTTAGAATGTTTCCATTGAGGTTGTCACACCACCCACTATGGTACCATCCAATTATACACTAGAGATACCTCCACTACTTCATGTGAAGGATGAGACAGGTATGACTAGTCAATATTTTGTTTATTTTCATCCCTTGTTTTTGAATAACTACCCCTAAAGTAAATCCTTTGGGTAACCAACACCAAATGACATGAACTTAATGCCTTACATGCCCTTCATTAGTCCTATAATTAGGCTTATGGCTATACCCTTTCCCATATTCAATCCTTTTGTTATGTCATCTACCTCAAAGGTCTTTATAATGGCTAATTTACCACCAATTTTTCCTTGGCCGATTCCTAGGCCTGATCTTTAATTGCCCAAGGGGGGGCTTACTATTTTTATACCACAAGTTTCTTTGTTCTTAGTAGGTGCTCTAGCTAACACTAGTTCTTTGTTGTCCTCACAAGTAACACCTCCCATCCCATCACCTAGTTTTTCCTTTATACTCATCACTTCCATAGCTACCTCTCAAACATTTGTATTCTAAGGATTGACACCAGCTGCTCAATTTCCACCATCCACTCAGCCTCAAGGTGATATATCAAATAAGTCTTGGATAAAGGAGTTGTAGTTGGACATAGTTGAAAGGTAAGATTTAGTTATAGTAGACCTTCCACATGTCTCACTAAAATTTGAAAAGGAATATGGATCTATGAATAGGGTAACCAAAATAAAAATGTTTCTTCTAGATCAGTCAGTTGTATGTGAGTCTAAAGAAACCTTGTTGGCACTCACCAAGAAGAAGGCTAGGTGTGGTTAGTAGCAGTAATATGAATAATACCCATTCTCAATTCTAAATTCATATGGTGATGTGGCCATAAAATTGGTGAAAGGGATGTATCAAAGGAAAACTAAGTTAGAATAATAAAATAAAGCCACCTTACCAAAAAAACTATCACCAAAGTGGAATGGGAAACTAAAGTTATGTTTGATACTCTAAATACTTTAGCTCCATATAAAATAAAAAAAGATGAGGTTTATAACAAAATTCTTAAGGTAGAAAATATTTATGGTAATTATGATAGCAAAGTGATCAACTTGGTTAAGTTGATTAGGTTGAATAAATTTGAAGAACTAAACCTAGTACCCTTAGAGGATTTGAGCATTGATTAGTCTTCCATCATTAGAAAGAGGAAAGCCTTAAATCAATGGATTGATGATATGAGATCCTTAGGCTAGTCTCTTACTCATTAAGGTGACATAGTTATAACTCTACTCAAGGAGGTTAAAATCACACACCTTATAAATAGAGATGGTACCATTGTTAGTAAGGAGGATTTCAAATCAAAACTCCATAATTTCATTATCAATTTTATAAAATAGGCTTTGGATAGAGTAGTAACCTTTAGACAAGAGATGGTGTACTTGGCATCATCAACTAATCAAATAATAGAGAAGGAAGTAGCAATCAATGAAGACATAAGACCTCTCTTAACTAAACATGATGAAATATTATATTTCACTATCAAACTACTAAAAGGAACCCATCATAGACCTGAAGTTGATTAATAGAGATTATAGGAAGTGCTTTAAGGCATGTAAGGAATAAATATAAGATAAAAAATAGGTGGATAACCAACCATAAATGGTCACCATAGGAGAGTTTCCTCTTTACGCCTCTAGGAGATTCTTATTCTTTAGCTGCAATGGGAATTATTTCTTCTTCATCCCCTCTAGGAGTTTCTTGTTATTTAGCTACACTGGGAATTATTTACTCTTCAACCACTATGGTTTCACTTTCCTCTTCTGCTACATTGGGAGCTCCATCATCGTCAATAATAGTAGGTTCCTAATTTGGCACCTTAGGATTAAAAATATCCATTTGTTAGGCTATTTATTTGATAAATTTCATGTTATACTTCCAATTAGTATGTTGTAAAAAGATTACCTCTTTGAGTAGGGAATTTTTTTGTTTTTAGAACATGAAGAACTTTTATCTAGTAACATCTATCATGTATTCAGTTATTTTATAACTAATATAGCCATCTCAGACATTTGAAGAGGCCTATATATAGGGGTTTCCCCCCTCATTTGTTTTCTATAACAAAACACTATGGAATAAATACAAATAGAAAGAGGAATTCTAGGAATTTGTTCATTGTTTCATTATTTTCCATAGTTTTTTGTTTCTCAATCTTTCTAAATGATAAATGGTTTCAGTTTCTAATGATTAAAATGAATAGTAGTTCTTTTAATGCATTTTTTTAGTTTGTGTTTTATGGTATTCTAATAAAAAATTTCTATGTATGCTTTATTTCTCTTCTACTCTGAAAACAAATGTGATTAACGCAATTTATTATGGGTAGCCATTTTTTAGGACATACTTCGCAGATATGTGCATTTTATTCACCCTAGAATCACCATTGCATTGATGGAATTTTGAGTCTATCACTAAAATTTCATGAATGCTAGTTTTATTTGCACTATCATCAAAAAGAACCAAAGGAAATCTATTGGTATTTGTTATTATAAGGCAATTCTTCTTTTCTTCTCAACCCTTCTTTCCCTTTTTGATTTTTTAACATGAATCACCTTAGTTTAATACTCACTATAAATGGTAATCTAATTGTTTGAGTTTGGGTAATAGTTGGCACAAATATAAATAAATTTTCACCATAACAATAAAAAGAAATATAAAATAGATTATGTCACTACAAAGGTACAGTTGTCCCTATAACTAGGTCTGCTCATAGGCTAAAGGTGGTAGTCATATAATCATTGTAGTAAAATTGAATTAATCCCTAAGGTCTTCTAAGACTTAGATAACAAATTGAGATATATTAATTTATTATTAACATTTCACCCTTGACATAGATGCACATTAAAAAGGATGTTGTGTTTTAACACCAAATAGGAGGGACATTAGATTTCATCTTTATTTATTTTTTAGTAAAATTGTATTATATTTCAGTTGAAATATAGATTAATTTATTAAAATACACAAATATTAGTGTAAACACTACAGCTTTATTTCATTTTTATGATCTATTTTCAACCTCTAAAAGATATTTGTGAATGTGTGTTTATTTCCAAAATTATTTGAAATATTGGCTCAAGTCTAGAGACATTCTAGCATTTCCCCTTTGATGTGTTTGAATTTCATATAAAGGCATTATAGATAGGCATGTCTTTGAGTTATTCAAATAGATCAGGCTTTATTTCATCTATATTTACAAGGGTCTGCATAATTTAAACTAATGACTTTAGATCTATGGTAAATGGGTGTAAAGGTCAATGTCTAGTTGATTATTTATGTCAAAGATCACTAAACCAAGGTTATAAAAATCTAAATTTTGTTTGTTCACATAACATTAAGATATTATTTGCATTATTTCACTCTTCAAATTTTTTGATAAGAATAATACACCAAAGGTTGCTTGAAATATTTTATCTAATGTTGATCTTTGCAGGTTAGACCAAGATTATGATGATAATTTTGTGTAGGCTCCAAAGTTTTGAAAGATTCAGACCAACAAAGGTAAAATAAGATCACTCTACCTGGTTATAGACCACTCTATGGGGTTCATTTATAAAAATTTATCTAATCTTTACCTTCTTTAGCAATATTTGAAGAACCTTTATAGTATTTTGAATTTTTGACACTAATCCTTTACATAGTGTCTTGGACATACCTAGGGTCTGGACCAAATATTACTCTAAAATTAGAGTTTCATTTGGATATTTTAAAACCCATTATAAATCTAGATCTGATAAAGGAAGATGTAGGAAGTACAAATCCTAAACTACCTCTCTAGTGAACTAGAATCTACCTCCTCTATTTGACATCCAGCCAATCATGGCATGATTAAAAGGATATTTCATGAATGTGCTTGGTCCTATGCATGATTTACCTAGGAACCTTAAAATGTACCTCCCCCTCTTCAACCCATCTATGGGTATAACTATTTAAGAGAATATCAAGTTGTTTAAAGAAACTCTTAAGCTTTATAATGTCATCCATGAAGATGTAGGCTAAAAAATCTTCCCATTTACCTTTAGGGTAGTATCCTACAATTGGTTCCTCAATTTTCCAAAGGATTCCATCGTAGGGTAGAACTAGTTTAATGATACCTTTATTTCATAATTTGGAAGGGTCATTATCCCTTGGATTATTTACCAATATTTTATTATCCTAAAATGAGACCTGAGTGAGCTCATAAGAACTTTTAATGATAAATTCTAGAAAATGTATAGCCTCACCATAGATCCCTATTAGCTTGAAAATTACATATCACTTGAAACTTATAAAAATTCCCTAGACCCAATGATTTTTGTCTTTTTACGTAGGGTCATGAATATTAATATGCTTCTCCTTACATATCTAGAGGCCATACACATAGACAAGCAGATGCATCTATAAGGTCACCCTACCTTTTCTATCATAAACATCAACCTATCCTTTCCTACTCTGAACCTAGTTCAAAACATAAATTACACTATGCTTTCATTAAATCTAATGCCTGGCCTCAATCAGTTGTCAACAAAACATGCAGCTTATGGTAAACAACTAAGATTCTTAAATCAATCCAATGCTAGGGATCATACCTAAAATAAAAATTAATATTTGGTCCTTGTTAACATATCTAATACCCAAAATGTTTTCCAAAACACTAAGCTTGAGTCCTCAAAGGAATACTTAGATGCAATTTAGATATGGTCTAAAATCTAGGTAGTGACTTTCTAAACTTGTAAAGGAAAATGGGAAACATGGGGGAAGTTCTAATAGAAATTACATGTTTTAGAAGTACAATATACCTTTCAACTAGTCTAATAATAATAAAAACAATAATAATCCCCTAATCAATAAGCTACCTAAAATAAATATATGTGAATTAGCCTTACCCAATTGGTATATGGTCCATAACATGGCCTAAAATGGAGAGATGGACTGCATAGAATTTTGTAGTGCCTTTGAAATATTTTGAAATGAGATGGAAAGTTGTGAAGTTATCCCAAATAATCAAATTAATACTAGCAATTCAAAAAATGTAGTAGCACCAAATAATGTGTCCAAAGCTACCAAAATGGCCCTTATGTTTGAAACTTATGAGTTTCCAAAACAAGAAGGGAATGAGCCTAAAAGCAACATGGATGAGATCCATACTTTATAATAGTAAAAAAATAATAATAATGCCTTGAGGAATCAATCTCAAAAGGAACCTATGACAACTTCCACACCACACAACAAAGTTGACCCTCCCCTAGATCATAGAACCAATAATGATCCTCCTCTCCCTAAGGGAAATGATGATCAACCAAATTTATAGTCTACTACAACTAGATCCAAATGTGGGTAAAATATTTTAGAAGATATGAAGAGGATTAAATCCACTATTACCTTGCATGATCTTGCTCAAATCACTGGGTAACATGATTTTCTTTTTAAATCATTAACTGAGAAACCAAATAAAGGTAGAGCTAAATTTATGAATACAAACATGGTAATATATAAGAGTAAAGTTGAGGTTCCTCCATTTCTATTGACTATTAGAATTTTTGGAAATAATGTGCATAATTATTTACTTGATTCTAGGTCATCTACTAACATAATGTATGCAAGTATTTGTGAAAAGATATGACTAATTATAATCAATTTTGACTGAGTTATTGTTTAATTGGACAAGTCAAATGTCAAGGTGATGGGAGAACTACTAAACATTCATATGTAACTAGATCACGAACCCAAGATTTAATAATGCATTGACATTCAAGTTGTATAAATCCTAGAAGCATATGGGATGTTGTTAAGTAGAGAGTGGATAAAATCCCTAAACTAATACATGTCAATGGATTTCTCACACACATAGATACCTTGGAGGGGTGTTCCCAATCAAATATGGATTGAGTGAGATCTAAGAATGAATTTTATGATTATATAATATAATGCCAAGAATGAGAAGGTGAATTTCCAATCCATAAACTTAGGCATGTATACGTTTGATACTATTGATTCGAATGAGAGAAAGCCAGTAACCATGGATAAAAATTCTATATGATGTACTTAGATGGTGTGAGAGCTAAATAAAGCTTAGGGGTAGGTATTATATTAACAAATATAGTTAGTAAATAATATTTTGCATCTTATAGAGGTAAATTTTCATGCAATAATAATCTTTTAAAATACAAGGCCTTGATCCTAAGACTTTAATTCACCATCAAGCATAGGGTTAGGAAATTGTTTATCCATGGTGATTTTTAATTAGTCATTAAATTGGTATGTATTTAATATTAATGCAATCTTTCTTATTTAGAGAAGTATAAATTTAGAGCCTAGGATTTTATTGAGAGTTTTAAAGCATTTAACATTGCCTTTATACCTAGGGATTAAAATTAGTTGGAAAATGTGTTGGCTTCTACAAAAACAAATTTAGCCCCACTTGAGGCTTTGAAATTACATAATATTTCAATTAAAATGATATCATGCTATTCCATGCCAAAAAACATCAATCACTTTTAGGTGTTTTATGATGATAAATAAATCTTCAATTTTATGACTAGTTATAAAGTCTTTAAGTTACACATGATTGATAAATAAGAAGAAGAGTCTACAAAGGATTTAAAAACTAATGAAGATAGCATAATTAAACTTAAAGAGAATATAATTACTAAGGGTATGGTCAATCTAAAAATAATATTCGATTAAGATAAGTTAACAAGTGATACCAAAGTGCCCAAAGTGGCAAAGACTATAAAAAAATCAATCTAGATTGATAGCAATTCTTGAAATATCAACATCAGTTGGTCTATACCAAGGAAGAGTTGATCGAAGTTACTAAAATATTTTACAAGATTCAAAGACATCCTTGTTTGGTTTTATGAAGATCTCAAAAATATTTGAGACCTGATTCATCACTCACACGATCCATTTTAAGGAAGCATACAAGCCTTTGTGAACCCCATTTTAGAGCTTCTCATTTATAAGTAAGTTAATAAGTTATTAGATGAAATAATTTTCTTCCTAATCAAACACTCCACATGCATGGCTAACTTGGTCCTAGTTAAGAAGAAGAATGGCAAAATTAGACTCTATGTGGACTTTTGAAACCTCAATAGATCTTCAAAAAGGATAAATAATATTAATTCTTTGGATGAGGTAATTAAAATGGTTAGTATCTCTCAAATGATGTATTTTTTATATGTATTTTCTAGCTACAACCAAGTGTTAGTTAATAAAGAAGACAAGATGAAGACTACCTTCACAACCAAGTGGGGAATGTTCACATATATAAGGATGCCTTTCAAACTCATCAATGCTAGAGCTACCTTTCAATGTTCCATGGATAATTCCTTATAAGGACTAATTGATAAATGTATTATTATTTATATGGATGACTTAACTATTTTCTCTAAGAATAGGAAGGATCACATGATGCACCTCCAGTAAGTTATGGAGAAATGTATGAGGTTTGGTATCTCTCTAAACCCAAAGAAAATTATTTTTTGAATAACTGAAGGTAAGATCTTGGTATATATAATCACAAAGGATGTTATGGCTATTAACACATACAAAATTAATTCTATCTCTAAGGTTTATTTTCTTAATAGTAAAAAAGAGTTAAAATCATTTTTTGAGAAAATTAACTTCATGCCCAATTCATTTTAAGTTTTGATAAAATTTTCAGACCCCTAAATGCTATGTTGAATAATAATGCAAAGATTGAATGGATGCCTAAGTATAAAATATCTTTTCAAGACATCAAGGAAGCCATAGTACATGCACCCATATTGATTAGCCTAGATTTTAGTAAGAATTTCTACCTCTACTCTTTTTCTTCTAATCACACAATTACTATTGATTTAATGTAGAAATTAGATGACAAATAATACCCAATCATCTTCATGAGTAAAAAAATGAATGATACTAAATTGGGATATCTACTCCTAGATAAACAAGTGTAAGCTTTGGTAAAGTCCATTAAATTTTTTAAACACTACATCCTTAAAAACAAGACTCATGCCATTATACTTGACCTTAGCATTATGCCTCTACTTAACCAAAATGAGTTAGGGGAAATCTAAGAGAAGTGGATGACCAAGATCTAGGAATACAACATAGAAATTAAGTCAGCTAAGATGGTATGGGATCAGGGTTTAATTTAGTAGATTACCAAGACCAATCCTTAGATTGATGTTTTATGGGTGGATGAAAACTAGGTCTCAAGAGAATATTGATATAAGGACATTTTATATTGCCTATTAAGTATCACTTACCCCTTATATTTGAAAAGATAATAGATGAGAGTGCTTAGGCTCAAAAGCTTACACTTCACGATCAAAAGAAGAGTGCTCTATAGAATGAACTATGAAGGGATTTACTTGAGATGCATTTCCAAAAGATAAGATTCAAACATACTCAAC